>JAHLSL010000038.1:4585670-4696521 GCA_025920805.1 Petroica traversi
CCGGAGCCGCGGGTCTCCTCGGCCGGGGGTGCGGGGCCCTGGGCTGGCTGCCAGGGATTAATTCCTCTCTCCGCGGCTCAGGTCAGCCGTGAGGGTACGCTGAGGGTGCGCTGAGGGGCTGCGAGCAGAGCCCGCTCCCTCAGTGTCACATCCCCGTTCGGAGCTCAGCACCAGCCCCGCCAGCTGAGCCCACAGAGCCTTTCGGGCAGGAACTTCCTGTTTTAGAGATTCCGCGTTGTCATTTAAAGGGAAACTCGGCTTTTTTAACTTGTCCAAAGCCAGCGGGCCACGCACGTCGCCGCACGCAGCAGCTGCAGAGGGTGTAAGCCTGTGCTCAGGTTATTCAGTGGCCCGAGTCTGTACTCGTCAGACAGGCTCCCCTCGCCCGAAGCAGTAAGACTGAAATAATTCCTTAAGAAAATTACAAGCCGTGTCAAACTCCAAAGACTTGTGAGCCTGTAATGAGCTTACATGGGCTAGGCTTATTAAATCTTGCTTAAAGAGGATTGTATGAAACGACAAATAAATAAACTCCGTGTGTGCACGTTCAGGTGTGGGTACTAGAGAGAGAAAATACCCAGAAGAGCCCTGCGTTGCCCGAACCGAGGGGTGCAGATGGGTAGAACATCCAGCCGGATGGCTGCCTGCTCCCGCACCGAGCTAGGAAAGGGGGTTTTGTTCAGAAAAATGGCCTGACAAAGGTGTTCTGGTGGTGTTCCTGAAGGTGGCTGTGCCGTGTCTGCAGGCAGGGCCACAGCTCCGGTGTGCAGACACCTCTCCGGTCGACCTGGGCGGAATCCGCTCCCCGCCCGCCTCTCTCTACTGCACTGAATCCGTGTTGGCCCTGAACACACCTCAGAGTAAATGAAGCGAGTTGGAGTCGCAGCAGAGATTACTGACCCCACGGCCCCAGCCAAAAAAGTGGTGACAGCACTTGAATAATTGGAGTGCATTAAAATGTCTTTGATAGTAATGTTTGAGATGAGCATGGAGAAGCAGGAAATGTCTCTTCAGCATCTGTGTGATAACTACGGTACCCACACAACTGCAGGTTCTGGTCTTCCTTGAAACATTTATTGTGACTGTTTGTATATTTAGTAGACTCTTTATCCTTCTACCTTTAAAGATTTTGGATCCAGTTGCAGGGAGCTGTGTAACTACTAGTACAAGCTGGGCTGGTTCTGTGAAATCAACATAGAGTGACCAGGCAGAGGAGTTACACATATTCATGGTGCTGATGGCCAGGAATCTGTTTTGACTCTATATTAAACAGAACTTCTAGGAAGTTCAGATATTTAAAATCTGAATACTGTAAAAGCCAGTTTCTTACAAAGCAGTCTGTTCCTTCTGCCATTTTTCTGCATCAGAAACTATAACTTTTTTTTCTTCCATAAAGTTGTCCTAAGAGTCCTTTTTGTTTTCTATACAGCTTTGATTTTTCTATCTAAACCCATGGACTTGCAGGAGAGTTGGAAGTACAGAAAACATTATAAAAGTTCAGTTCCTTTTAGGTACTGTATTGTGGAAGGACAGGAAGGAAAATTGCCATTGTTTGGTGCACTTAGAAACAGGCTCTCAATTTGACCAGTACAGCTACTCTGAGCAGCCTCACAGACAGTATAGTCTAGACAGCTTGGAAAACATTTTCTACCCCTATAAAACTTGCTTAATGTATAAATTAAAATAAAGAAATCAGTTATCCTAGAGGTGCCCAGGTTCTTGCAGAGAGATGTCTCTTAGGTCTGGGAGCCTTTATTTTTTTCTCACCAGTTACAATTAATAACATTATGCCTTACAGACTGTGACATAAAGACCTCAGTGAGAAGTGTGGACAGCGAGGGTAACAGAAATAGATTACAGAATGATCAGGCTTGCTCTGTGTGCCTGTGTTTGTTTGATCAGTTTGACAGCAAGGGCTACACTTATCTGGAGCCTTTTGGCACCACCAAAATAGTATAAAAATTGTGAAGGCATTTTTGTGTCCCTCTGTGCAGTCATGTTTTGTATCTCTCTGTTCAGCCTCCTTGTGTTTCTGAGGTACCAGATCTATCATGGTTACCCCCTGGAGACATACCTGGAGTATCCCATCATCATTGCACAAGGTAATTTTGTTTTGGAAATGAAAGGGCATTCCAGGTCTCTGCATGTAGGTACAGTGCTCCACTGCAGTGATGCTGGAGTTGGGGGAAGAGGGAATGAACATCTCACATAAAACTGAATTGTTATAAGTGTCATTAAAAGAGATAGTCAGGTAGAGGAGAAAGACCTAATTATTACACAGAGTGTAAACTCATCCCCTATCCAGTGTGTCCAGATGGGGGAAAAACATAGTAAACACTCCAGACTCTAAGAAAAGCTTAGTTTTGGAGCTTGCAGTGTTTTGGCCATCAATCACATTTGAGAGAAAAAAGCTGTAAAAAAGGAGTTTCTACAGACCTTGTGCCCAGTGGAACTGTCTAGGATTGTGTTTCAGTCCTTTCTGTGACGAGCCATCTTTTGTTTATTGCAGATGTCATTCTCCTTTTCTGTATTATGCATTTCAGTGGAAAAACGAAACGAGCTTTTTTCTATGCAGCCATGTATCCTTTGAAATTGGGAGGTTTGGTTTATGTGGCTTGCTTGGCAGTTCTTGGCATAGCAGCCATGCCATCATTTCTTGTGTGCTACTATTGTAAATCATACTCAGACACCCCTAAATAAGTATTCCACATTCACTTGCTGATTTCTGGGATCACAGTAAAATCTCTAAAGGAAGTAAACTTTGTATGTTTGCTCTGCCTTAGAAAGCTCCCAACTGATAAACTGAATTCTTAATTTACATAATTTCTACAGGGACGCAGAGTAGAAACAACAGGTTTTGTTGTTTTTTTTATTCCTACCCATGCAGTGTTTGTGGTTTTTTAAATAGGACTTCAGTTTAAATCTCAAATCTTGTGCTTTGGAGCAGGTTTTGAGAAACTCCAGACACTATTTGACCAAAGACAAATGTGAAAAATAGGAACACTTAGTGTTTCAACCAGCTCTTAATATGTTTTATCTGGATTGTATAGTGTTAGAAAGTTTCAATAAGATTATTTCCAGATGTTTAAAAAAAATCTTTTTCCTCCGGCAGTTTTCAGAACTTTGTGTCCTATAATTTTCAGTGCTATGAAACTTAACGTAATATAAGATTTTGGGGGGGCTGGTACATGCTAACACTGCAGAAGTGGATAATAGACGTGGCCATGGTAAGTGCTACATGATTATTTGAAATTAGATCTTCATATGAAATTACTTTTTTTTCCCTGGAAGTATTTATTAAGGGACTCTCTTCTGTATATAAGTCCTTGGAAGAATTAATCATTTAGGTTAGCTTTCAGAATAATCAGCCAGTTTTCCAAAAAGTTTCTTTCTTCTGTGAGTAGCTGGAAAACAACACTGAAAATAGAGACACTGGGGGGGGAAAAAAAGGTATGTTCTGAGACAAGTTGTGACTTGGTGGTGCCTTAATTAAAAGTAGAAAATACTTAAAATCTTGACATTCTACTGCCACTTCAGTCCTACTGTCATAATCCCAACCAATAAACCTTTAACACAGAGGAAGAGAATAGAGCATCAAGGCTTATGAAACAGGGATTGTGAATGTTTTTAATTTTTCCCCTTTAATTGTACAATTTTGCAAGAAAAATATCATCTGATGATGCCTACAAAGGTTAAACACTGTCTTTTCTTAGCAGGAGAGAGAAAGTAAAAATGTAATTGAGATTAAGTGGATGTGCTAATGCAGAAGATGATACAAATGGGGAGAAAAGCTTCCAAGCCTAACCTGATCTTTACTTGCAGTAGAAATCCAGGCATGGCACAAAGGCCTGTGTGGAGTGCTCTCTACATGCTGTCTTTGCAACATCCCCTTTAAAGGAGGGGGTTGCATGAATAGTGCATTCCCGTTACTATTTTTTCCTTCCAATTGGACTAATTTTCCACACATTCTTGTCAGTTTTCTCATTCCTTTATGGTTTAGTTTGCCAGACATAATAGTAACAGATGGTCTGAATCAACCTTGCTGTTTAGACTAGGTCGGTTTCATTGTAGCTGACTTTCATAAACAGTTTTATGGAGCAGGTTGAGAAGTTTTTTTTGTTTCTTTGCTTCTTACTGTATTTGCCTCTTTCAAGCATTTGCCAACATCGGTAGCAAGTGTGCTCTTTGAGCTTCTTGCTGGGCAGAACCTCAGAAATGAGTCCCTTGTTTCTGGCAGCTTCCAGCTTTTGCTTCACTGTTCCTTACTAAGAAGCTGAAGCACTTGGGTTGCCAAATATGGGAAAAGTGTCCATTTTTTAAAAATTCTAAATGAAAAAGCTACTCCTATTCAGGTAATACAACGGCAGAGGCAGAGGTTCTCTCTCTTTTTCATCTGCTTTTCAGAACCTGTGCACGTTGGTCAGTGCAGCCAGTAAGCTGGTTCAGCTGCAGCATCTCTGGCAGACCAAAGATCCCGGACAAGCGAGCGCCCTGACCTGGGGCCTGTCTGCATATACCTCTGCAAGTAAGCTACAGACAGCTTGGTGTGAAGTGCTGAGTTCTCCTAATGCCTCTTTTCATAGGTCTTTACTCAGTCATTGTAGGTAAAGATGTCGCCTTGGTTTCCCTCAGTGCCAACACTGAGATACCACACAGTCTCTTGAAAACAAGTTTAATCTTTGACACCAGTGATAAAAAACAATGAATTAAAGTGTGAATATGGCCAAGGGGACCTGAATTGAAATAACTGAAAGGCTGTCTTTATCAGGAAAATCTTTCCATGCTGTCTTATAAAGTTACTAGTGATCCAACATGAAAAGGTGCTAAAATTTCAGGTATACAATCCAACAATGCTAATTTTGAAAAGCTGTTTACAAATAAATACACACAATGCTAAATACTTTTAACTCTGTGGCTACTTGTAATTACATTTCTTGACAGAATTTATGAAGTCATTTGTGGAGTTCCTGTGGCAATTCCACAGTGGTCTGTGTGAGCAGTTCTACAGCTTTTTGTCAGAAGTGCCTTTCTCATCTTCACAAAAACTTGTTTAAAATATTCTCACTATAAAACACAGTGATGCTGGATCTATTTCTACATGAAAAAAGTCAATAATTAGAAGTTGCAGTATGTTTGGTGAACAACGACAGTAAACTTTGTAAATGCTTTTACTCTGTTGCAAATGTGAAATAATTAACATTTAGGCTCGTTGTGGGAATGGAGACTGAATTCCTTGTATTTGCAAAGCCTGAAGGCACACGCGTGAACATTCCCAATGGTTAAGTCATGCTAACTCAGCTGTGGGTGTAGCTCACTGCCAGCTACTGAAGGAGGGGCTGTACAGAAAGAAAAGCAGTAAACTGACCACATCCAATCTAGCATTATAGATATAAAAATTCTAATAATATCTGTGATTTTCTCATTGAAAAAGACCCTCAATATATTATCAATCAGCTTTGAGAGCTTGATCTCTGGAAGCTGAAATAGTGGACACGCTAAATGTGGAATGCATACAATATATACTTTCACGCAATATTATCTTCTGTTGAAAAATAGATATTTCATAATTTTTGAAAGTATAAATGTGTCCTGTGTGTTACACTAATATGAATTTATTCAATTTACAGCAAGAATTATAACAACTGTAATGACTACAAATGATCTTGCAGGTGAGTGAAGTATGGGATTCTCTGCCTTTCAAAGGGAACAACTGCCACAGTAGTTTTTAGTTGTTTTGTAAAACACCTAGAAGGTCTCAGAAGAACAAACCACGAACATGATAGGTTAGCATGGTGAGGGCAGGAGTTACACAGGATTACAAATCAGTCAAAGACATCAAGAAAAAAAAGTCCAGAAAACTGCTTACACTTGTCACGTGGTGCAACTGGTTCAAAATACCAGGCAAAAGCACTACAAAATTAATTCTGAAAATAGCAGAATAAAGCATTATTTACTATTTTAATAAATAAATAAATGTCGTCAAATATAGCTTAAAAAACATGTAGTAATTGCCTGAGATTTTCAAGTAATAAGTATTTCACTTTCTTATTGACAGCTTTGTGAATTAAAAAATTCTTCTAGAAAGCTAAAGTTCAGCTTAGTATGCGAACAGGTTTAGATCCAACATTCAGAAAGTTTATGGCAGGCTGAAAATTAAGTGGTAGGCTGGTAAGAAATTTTAAAAAACTGACTTAAAATATATAATTTGCAGCAAATTGTAAGGCAAATTTATTTAAAAGCTTCTTACCATCCTGAGAAAACTGCAAGAGCTAGGGAGTATCGCAGGCTTTTCAGGAAATTGTTCAAAATGAAGACTTGGTGGATGCAAGAACAGTAACAATCTCTTTGTTCTTCATCTGGTGGTTCCTTCTTCTTGTTCAAAACTGCTGTTTCATCAGGAACATCATTTTGGATTTTGAAGTTTTTAAGCAGCCTCTGCAGCCCAGTATAGCTGTAGCTTTGCAAACATTTCAAGTGGTTCTTTCACTGGAAAAGGAAGTCCCATTTCTGGCCCACATTTCCACCCCCATGCTTGTTGCTTTTTCTTTGCCAAAGTAAGTAGTTTGCGGGGCTGTGCAGTTAACAGGGTCACGTAAGATTTGGCAAAATGAATGTGCAGGGATTAGTCAGGGTAAGGTACTGAGCCCACATGAGCCACAGCAACACATATACACTGGGGGGAGGGAGAGGTTCACTGTGGGGAGGGAGGAAACACCAGGAAAGCAAAGCTGGCACTGGGTAAAGCTCTGTTTAAAATACAACACCACCCACTTTGGAACAGGGTAGGGCCAGCAGCAAACACTGATGCTCTGCTGCTCTAGTGGAAGATGTTTCCAGTCAGGTTGCTGCACTGAACACATCCACAAGTATGGACTGTCAGATATCACATAGTTCTGAAACAAAGTTTTGTGCACCTTTCTGTGAATATTCCACCTACCAAAGGGACATCAGACATACCTATACTTTAAATACCATCTCACAGGTGTTATGGTTTTAAAAACTCAGTTAACCCAGGTACTGAAAACCTGCTTTTTGGTCAGTTGTCAGATTTTCTGTCACTAAAATCTGGCACATACAAGTATTTCCTGTCTTCTTGAAGTCTAAACTTCAGAGATGGCAGTAGAGAATTTATTATAAATAACATGTGCAACTATAAAAAACATGTGAGCCGTAACTCTGAATTTAACTTTTGGTGTAAATATAAATTTATACGAGGCTTCTCATGCTTGTACTTATTCTCCTGGTTATGAAATTAAAGGTACTGTAGTGTATTATTTTGAGTTATCACTAAAAGTGATCAAGTGCTAAATGCTGTTTTCTCTTGGATTCATGCTCAGAATGTGTGGGTTCCTGAACATGATAATTGAAGCTAATTGGCTGAAAACAGTTTCAGAATGTGAACCAGCCTGTCTGTACACCAGCAAAAGTTTACAAACCAGTGTTGTAACAGCAGTTGATTTTTTTATTTATGCTTACAATATTTTTTTTCCCTTTTAGTTCTCATCCGTTTCATAATCATGCTCATTCTCAATATTTGGGTCACAGCCACAATCCTGCACTACAGGAAGACTAAAAAGACTGATTAGAAGACACTCATCAGCACACATATCATTACCATGAAAAAAAATTTAAGCCTAAAGAATTTAAGAATTCCTGAAAGATTGAGGAAGCTCTCTTTCTCTAGTATTTCTCCTTTAGCATATTTAGAGTATTTACAGTACTTACAGACTTATAGTACATTCATGCTTACTTTCTCTTAGAAATAATTCTGATAAGATACTTAATTTAAGCAGCATATATTTATTGGTCATTTCAGGCAAGTTTCACTGATATCACATTTTCTCTGGATTTTTTTTTTTTTTTTTACTACAAAGTATTTCATAATTAGATGTATATATATTCCGGTATCACTTCAGTACTTTCTGGTTACATATAAGCAATTTTCTTCAATTGTATATGATCAATTTTGCACCAACATACTGACTCATCCTTCTGCTGCAAGACTGAAAAACCACAATAGATGTTTGTCTTCTTCTTGCAAGCAAGTCAATTCGTTCAACATTAAATGTCTGTATTTTAGGATGAAGAAAATCTGAGTCAAGGCCCAATCCAGAATAAGGTTCTAAATGTCTTTTACTAAGTCACAAATCCCGTTGGGATTGTAGCACTTACATGCAACACTTAAATAGTACAATTTATACAGCTGATACAGGATACCCATAGTCACTTTCTTCAGTATACTCAGTTTTGATCAGATAAGAGCAAAAACTCAACTATGAATTCTTCTTTTTCAACCGGATTTCTCATTCACTGAACATACTGTTTTGGGAACAGCAGAGACTAGAATGTATGGGAATTAATGAAACTGTGATCAACAGTTAAAAATGCTGTTCAGGCAGAAGTTCCTGGAACAATATCCAGAATTCCCAAACACCATCCATACTGACAGTGACATGTGCACCTTAATGCATCTCAGCAGACTCATCTCCCATGGGTGTCAGGTTTTCGTGTTACTGCTCTGTGGTTCATGAGTTTTTAGCCTGTCAGTGCTATGTGTCTTGAAGAACATAGACTTCACTTAAACTTTTGCTTCAGAAGTTCTTATCAATTTGTAGTACTTAGAGTAAAAAGGGGAAAAGGATATTCTTCAGAACTATTAATAGGGGACTTTGGTTTTGGAAGTACTGCTTTCACAACCAAAAGTTACATTAGTAATCGTATAGCTTGCCTTCATTTCCTCATTACATTCTCCAAAATTAAGAGATACAACATTTCAAAAGAGTTCTTACAGCATTCTGCTGATTGGCATGTAAAAACCAAGGCACCCTTGATCCCAACACTCTTGAAAACTATGGGAAGACTGCATTGACTACATTTGAGGCAGGTTTTCTTTTCAACATTCTAAATTGTGTGCCTGCTGTGGAACAAAGGGATCTGCAAAAGCAGATGTTTCTGACAGTGAGCACACAGCAACTGGAGCAGGGCCTTCACCATCAGAAAACAGCTGCTTCGTACACTCCAAATTTTAGTGGGAAGGGCTGGGAAGAGATGTGGCTGTGGGCACTGATTTCATGTATCCCACATTATTGAGAGCAAGTCAAAGACAAGCATTTTTGACTGCTTCCAGTAAAATGTATAAATCTTTCTATGTTGGTTTAAAGATTAATTGTAAACATTCTGATTTTTCTAAAGCTGTGTAAAGTATCTGAAGTGGATAAATGGTGGCAGGTGGCATGTGATACATTTTCCAGGTGGTATTAATAAATGCTTTTCTTCAAGATTGATAGTGTCATTCTTACAGTTAATTTTCATTGCATTTGAGTTTTTATTCTGTTTCCATACATGGAGAGAAAATGAAATATTCATTACAGCTCATAAATGGGCAGCTTTCACCTTAACACTGGAAGCATCAGTCTGAATATGAACCTGCCTAATGCTAAAGAGCTCCAGCATCTTAAAATGAAAAAAACACACATCCTTTTTAATTAAAGCCTTTTCTTGCTAGAGAAAGATTTGTCTGGAGTCCAAACTCTCTCTGTTATTGACATCTTTCATACTCTTGAGTGATGCTGTAGCAAAATGAAGCTGCTCCATTTTTGGTTTGAGAATCAGCACCTCAAATTGGTTTTTTATCATAAAATACTAAAAATGCATTTAAGAACAGTTCTTAATAGGTTACTTAATATATTTTGAATAAATCACCTTAGAAACCTGTGGGAAAAAACACTGAAGAAAACAAACAAAGCTGGGTAATTAATGAACTTAAGGTAAAGTAATTTTGTGGACTTGGAAAGCTGGACCATGAATTCTCATTCAAGCTGCAAGAGATATGGAACAAATCAGAAAGTAGCAGTAAATAGTTTTTCGCCTCTCAGTAACTTCTTTCACTTCCATAAACAGAGGCACATTCCAGTTCCAGGCAAGCCCCACGAAAGCGCTGACCGTGTTTTTTCCAGTAGGTAAAGAATAATCTCCTCAGTGATTGGATTAAAGGCAACAGCTTTAGACAAATACACAGGCAGGACAAATCTTGTTAAACTCGTCATTCACCAGTATCAGGGTGGACACAAGGAGGTCGTTCGCTGTGCAATGCAGCAGCAGAGCAAAGGCAGGCAGGGAAAGCATCTTGGATTTATGGCAGTGGGTGTAAGCCAGTAAACAACTCTTATCCACAGGGCTGGAAGCAACCCAGCTCCATTCACAGATGCTGTACAAGTGTGGAATTACACACTCAGTGTCTAATTGTACCAGCTCACAATGTGCTCACGAGGTAACACAGCCTGTCCTGTCCTGGCTGACAAAATGTGGGTCCTGTCGGGGCTTTCAAAAATTTGAGTTTCCTTGCCTGTGAAAAGACAAGATCTGAATTCCAGTACAGTCCACTGAATAACCCCAAGTACCTCCAGCAGTGGATATGATGAACTGTGACTGGATTTGGCAACAGGTAAGCTACAAGCTCACTTCAGCTGCATGAGAGAGAAGACATTTACCATGATATTTACTATCGAAAGAATGAGGATGTGAGTCCTGAGATAGCAGGCTGCAGGTCTGAGAGCAAGGATGTGGACAGTGAAACATGTGTGTAGTTTATTTTTTCTGGACTGTTCTCAGTGAACAGAACACTGAACATAAATGCAAAACCATCCTCTCCCCAGCCTATGGGCCTCCCTAGCACTGGGCATTCTGTGCAAAGTGCACACAGATGTCTTTCCTTGTGCTGCTCCAATCCAGCAACGGATGCTGTTGCTTGGACTGCTTAGGAGTCCCTGTCCCTGCCTGACCCCCGGCCTCCATCTGCCTTACATTGTGCACTGGCTCTGCTCATTTGATCTACTGAAACAGGAGATGAAGGACTGGGGTGGGGAGGCAGTGACACCCCACAACCCCTGCAGATCCAGAGCTGGATTTTAGTGCAGTTTTATTCTGGAGAAAGCAATTCACAATTAGCTGAATGGCCCCTATCTTACAGAACACCTTCACTCACTTCTTTAACTGAGGTAAAGTTACTCTTCCTCCACCAAACAATCATTATCCATTTATGACATATGTAACAGGTGGAAAATAAAAAAAAAGGAAATAACAGCTGAGTCCACTCAAGGAACTATTATAAATGAAAAGCTCCACAGATGTGGAGATAACTGAAATGAGGTAGTTTCCCAGCCATGTATTTTTCCTGATGATAAATAATGACTTCCCTCCAAATTCTCTTCAGGCTGTTTTTTCCACTCTCTTCCAAATTTTTCCATACTTGAAATTCCTATTTCTGTATGAAGCAGAATATGACATGCTGCCTTCATCACTAATAATGGCCTAAGGATGTCTCACAAGATGAGGAAGCTGAAAAAAAATCTTTAAATAGCATGTTTTAAAGTTCTTGGTTTGAACTGAATTTAATTTGCTAGATTTTGAGACAGAGGTCTCCAGGACACTTCAGAGCTGTTGAAGCCAAACAGGTGCCTGAGAGCCACAGTGAACATCTCCGCAAGAATCTGACAGACCATCACTTGCCATGGATGCAATTGCAAGACCTTGCCAGCTTCACACACCTGGATCCTGATGGACCTCAGGTGTTTCCTGTCTAATGGCAAGACAGACATACAGACACTTCCAAGTTAAATGTGTCAGCTGTTCCATTCTATATTTGCAGTGGTTTGGGGCAACCATCTCTATCTTGGAAAAAAATCCAATCTTTGGACCAGAGTAAAACAAGAGACTTTTCATATCATAGTTTTGATGAAATTTAATTTGGGATACCTGAAGGACAATTTAAATAATTGTCAAAATTTGTTCATACCCTGTATTGTTTCATTATTTCATCTTAGAACTGACTTAAATTGTGAGAAGCCTAAACAGGTACCTGTGTGTAATCACTGACTCAGAGGGAGGGAGCTTTAAGAGGGCAGACTGCTTGTTTTATCTGTCAAGTATTCTGGAAAATGATGTAAAGGACAGAACCTGCACCAGCCTAAAATGTGACAAGTTGGCTAATGATGATTCTGAATTCAACTGAGTAGTAACATGGGTCTATGCTGGAAATCAATTCTACTTACCACCTTATTTGAATTGCAAGTCATCTGCCTGCTCTGGGATGTACAAGATTTCTGCTCTAGAATGTGGAGGCTTTGGCCAGCAGTACCAAGGCTCATACTATTTGAAAATCATAAATGGAAGAACACATAGCCTGTGCCTCAATATTGCCTCTGTCATGTAAATCATGACTCTTAATGAAGCATGATTTGAGCTTCTGTAAAGCATATTTTAAGTAAACTGTGAAGAAATTATTTCACTTTCAAACAGCTGACTTATATACAGATCTTGTATATAGAGTGGTCTGACTTTCAAGAGTCTGACTTAGCTTGTGAGATTTTAATTCCTTTTTCCATGAAATGCACTGTCAGCACAACTTACAGTCCTCATGGACTCTCCAAGCTCAAGCTATTTTCTTCTCTCAGCTTTGCTGGTTTTTTCAAGTTTGCACAAATGCCCACTTTCCAATATTACAGCTCCCACTGCTGTAGCTCAGAAGAGAGCAGGCAGAGGAGCCTTCCCCCATGGCTCCAGACTTGACTAAAGGCTACACAGATCCTACTGAATCTCAGAGGCCCCCAGGACACAGGGGTTGTAACATGCTGGAAAACATCACACAGACACATGAGGCCATGGGATCCAGCAAACAGATTCAAGTCCTGAAGCTGCAGCCAGACCTGCACTCAGCTGCAAGACCTGCTCCAAGAGCCTAGAAAATGGAACACTTGAAGTGAACAGACAATGCAGGGTGAGCCGATATGAAACGGCTCAGATGGTGGGGTGCCCAGCTCCTTCAGTCTTAAAAAGATTAAAGGATTCAGTATCCAGGTAATGCCAAAAAAAACTTTCTACCAGATCACTTGTTAATAAAAAGTAGCACGTATCCAAGGCAATTCACTGCCTAAAGTCTAAGCAGTTGGTGATCCTAAGGAAAAGACTGGCAGTGATCTTCCAAGCCTGGTGTACTTTCACTGGATAGCCATGCTTAACAAGTGGTGCAAGAGCAAAAACCACCCCAAACAATAATGACAACTGACAAGAATAGATGCCATGAGGCCCACAATATAAGACTGTGCACAGCAGCAGGCTCACATCTCTGAACAAATACTGAAGGCTAGACCTTAAAAGGCAGTGGTAGGACTGAAGCATCCCTTACAGTTATCTTGGATGTGAAAGCATTTCTATACAGCTCCTCCAACAAGTAAGGGCTGTAGGGACATGAAATTACTGGACTTTCTACCCTTTCCTTTCAGGGTGATGATGTGTCTTTCCAAATTTCTTTAAGGTATCAGCACTACATACACTTATAACTGAAATTTCGTGACCTTTCACCATCACTTTCATTTTGAAAGATAATTTTAATCTTGCAGCTTCATGATTATTGGAACAAAAGCAGCTCCAGTTAAATTCAAGGCTTCACCCTTGGAATATCAAGTGTGGCTTTCTTACCTTTATAAAATACTTCTTCCTGCCTACAAAATGGCAAATATTCCAAACCCAAATCTTCACTAATAAGACCTGGTAATTAGCATCCCTGTGCAAATACATTATTTTCTTCACATCCTCACTTCTTGGAGCTATGTTTTTACAGTTACAGCTTTTCCATTCATCGCAGTAATTTCTGGGGAGAACTAGGCTGGATGTGTTTTGAGTGTTCTTCTCTGCCACACATCTCAGCAGACTTGTCTTATTTCTCAGATGAGAATGTCTGAGTATATACACCTGTCCACTTTTTAGGCAACTCCAATAACGAACACAAATCGTAGTTTCAGAACCACTCCATCAATATATTTTATGGAGATCCAAAAGACTCCTTCCCACCCACAGGAAGGATACTTCAAAGCAGCAGGCAAACCCTACGATCCTTGGGATTCTGATAGAACACCTAAATGATTCAGAAGATCATCTTAAAAAATAAGAAATAATGTTTTCAGTTTAAAGTGTACTATGTGCAGAGATGATTGTAAAAATCTGTAATGCACTGAAAGGGCACCAAGCCTCTCAGAGGTCAAGGAGGGTCTAGGTCATGCTTTTAGTCATATATTTAGTTTTAGGTAGTTCTGTGAGGAGCAGGGAGTTGGACTTAATGATCCTTATAGGTCCTTTCCAACTTGATATATTCTATGATTACATGAAAAAAATAAATTAATCATTATTTTAACATGAATATCAAGGCAAACTATCCTGGAATATGGAGGGAACTGAAATACTCCAGTTCACTGAACTAGACCTTGTACTGTTATGTTCTTCTGCCTCAAAAACAGAATAAGGAGGTGATTAAGAGTTTGTAAGAGCAACCCAGGTAACAAGTTTGCTTTCATGGAAGTTCCCCCTTTTCACAGCAGCATCCCAAATACAACCTCACAAGCACAGGATGGGTAAAATATATAATCCACTTCCAAGGATGATTCTCTCAAAGCTAGATGGGAAACTAATACATTGTAAGATTACAAACAGAAATGCTTGGATTTCGAATAATCACATTACATTAGAAACTAAAAAGAAACTAAAGAGAAAAAGCACACAATTTCAGTGGCAGCCTTCCTGGCCTTGGTCCCTTCAGAGAGTCTCAGAATGCCTGCCAAAATTTAGGAGGTTCAGTATTTTCAAGAGGTGGTAAGAGATGTAGACACTTGCAGTGAAACGTCAGTGATGTTTCAAATTTGGCCCCTGTCACTGCCAAGAGCCTTGCGCCTCCTGCATGTTTCTAAGTCCTACTTTGTACTGTGATTCTATGTCATGTTTTTGGTTACAGCATCAGCCATGTTCCGAAGCACAAGAACCACCAGTTTTCCTCTAGTTAAAAGCAGACATGGTGCTGGATTGTTGGCAGTGCTGGGAGGGGCTGCACTTTGGCAGGAACCACAAGAGGTAGGGAATGCAGCAACAACTAGGACAGAAGTGGAAATCTCATTGCAGAAAGGCCTTTCTGACACCTGACGAGTTAACTCTGATGGGGTCTGTCTGTCTTTCTGTACTGGTGAGCTCTTGGATTGGGAACTATGGAACAACTTCCCTACAAGTGCCTTGAGCTTCTGGCTTCAAGTTTGACCCCTGGTTTTTTCAGAAGAATAATCTGCAGTTTGGGTATGCCACTTCTTTACTCTTGCGGGACAAAAGGACTTGCAATGAGTGAAATTTCTATAGGTATGTCATTGAGGCCACAAAAACATCCTGTTTGCTTAGGATAGGCTTGTAACAAAAATA
Source organism: Petroica traversi (assembly GCA_025920805.1). Taxonomy (NCBI): domain Eukaryota; kingdom Metazoa; phylum Chordata; class Aves; order Passeriformes; family Petroicidae; genus Petroica; species Petroica traversi. Next base: position 4,600,905 of record JAHLSL010000038.1, read on the forward strand.
AAGTGTTAAAACATCAGTGACTTTCAAGACAAATACTCCTTAGTTCAAGAATATGCCCTTCTCTCAAAAATGTTAAAAGGTCACCACTGCACAATAAGGAAACAACACAATCTCCAGGAACTAGCATTAAAGAGGTGTTTGCATTTCACAGCAGGATAAAGGAAAATAACAGAAGAGCAGCTTTGCCTTTTGTGACCTGGGCACAAAGCGAGGTTTGTGCACCTCAGAGCACTGGCCCTGAGGAACCTGAGCTAGGTCAGGTCTGCTCTGAGGCAGAGGGCAGAGCACAGGACCCCAGTGCTCCCCCTCAGCCCTTACTGCTCCATGACCCCATCTCAGTACAGCCTGCTGCATGTACAGCTAATGACCATTTGTACAAGCATGGAATTTAAAAAGTGTGGCTAGCAAATACTGTAATATAGTACATTTCCTAAAATGTCAGACTTAGCAGGGCCCGGTGGATTCACAGTCAATGAGGGCAAGCCAGGAAAGAAAGTGCAAAGGATCCAGTCCCAGCAGCTCCCTTGGAATCTTCCTCCACACACAGGATTTGCTGGGCTGCCTTTGGAGCAGCCCTTGCCTTTCCCATATCTGCTGCAGTAGTTATCTTTATATTTAAATATTTCAATTAATTACCAGCTTCTCAAGTTCAGGAACTATTTTACCTTACTCAAATAGTTTATTTAAAAATATATATATATAATATTCTCCAATTCAGAAAAGGATAGAACTTCCCACAATGTAACATTTTTTTATATATATATATAAAATATTTATGCATTCAGTGAATGGAAACAGTTTTACTGTATACATTTTTAATGTTGTACTCTATGCAAATCTGCATTATCTAAAAATATACCGTACTTCTGTAAATCAAAACAAGCAGGGAAGAACCACTGTAGCTGTGGTCTGGGTTATAATAACTAACAGAAATGATATGAAAGTTTTAGTTTTGAATTTAAGAACTCACAAACAACATTTTACTTTGTGAGTGCATAAATAGAAGACTGAATACATTCTTGCTTTGTTAAGCTGAACTGTAGTAGAGGTTACAAAATGCAAATATATTTATTAATTTTCAGTATTTCAGTGTTTCCAAGTCCACTTTATCATGATAGTGTTAAATAAAACATGGTCCTATCCTTCCAAACATTTCAACACTCTTTAAAAAACAAAAACAAACAAACAAAATTTTAAAGTGAAATGTCCTCCTTCATTGAAGTGTTAGATCATATTTTAAATTACTGCACTCCCACACAATATTTTATATATATATATATTCTAAATATATATATATATTTATATATATAAAGAGACCAAATAGGAGACTACATTTTTTACTGTCAATATGTTTAACGTCACATACTGTAGTTGTATAAAACATGCATTTTCTGGGATAATTATGAACACATCATGAATGAGCCCACATAAATTATACTTCTTGTACAAATCCAAGTTAAAAAAAAGTCAGGTTAAGTGCCTCTGAGGCCCTTTCTTCCCAGCTATCAGTTCTCAAAACACACTACTGAAATATTTATCTATGCCTACAGCTATGTGCTAGAGAACCAGATTAAAACTTTAAAATACACCTACAGTATGTATTACTTTTTTTAAAGTTTGTGACAGTCCTCTGATATCGTGTTGTGAAATGTAAAAATAGTCACAGACTCTTTTATTTTTCAGAAATAAAAAAAAACCACATCTAGGAGAGTATGCAAAAACAAGGCAAAATGAAGTTTCATAGCACTTAATGAGGGTTAATATAAGTCAATAACTAGTATTGAGGTTTGTAAAAAGGGTTGGATGAGCAGTTACATGTACAAGCAAATGGTCTGGTCAATCCCATGCTCTCAGACATTGTTTCTGTAACCAACACTTCTCCACCCTTAAAAGCAGTCGATATACATTCAAAACAGGCTGACACTGATATACTTACTAGGTGTAAAAATAGTGCACTATTTTTTCTGCCACAAAGCAAAATTGCATCCTAAGAGCTGGTAAACTTTCTTTTTCCTTAAATAACAAGAATGGGCAAAAAAAAAAAAAAACTTGAAAAAAATTTAAATTAAGGCAATTAGACAGGTAAAAGGGGACTGCCCATGATGATGTAGCTGAAACTAGTATATACTTTAAACCTATACTAGCTGCTGAACACTGACATGCAGCTTCTGATAGATGTGTATGAATGATATAAACTTCAACATTATGGCTTTATACAAGTGCATAGTTGCAACTGCAATAAGTAATGGTATCTGATTAATAAGCATAAAAAAATAAAGTGGAAAGATTTTTAAAACCCTCTTGCAGTATTACAGTACAATATATATACACAGTATTATGGTCACTTCTTACAGATGCAGTCTCTTTCACTGTGGTGGATCCTCCTCCGGTCCTACTTGCAGGCGTGCTGGTGACATCTTTACGAAAGCTGAAAAGTCAGTTTCTTCCATTTCAATACTCATTCCTCTTGATCCTTTTATGAAATGTAGTGTATGTGTCTTGCCAAGAAAGCTTTTGTGTAACAGACTTTAAAAGGTTACCTAACATATCCTTTGACTATTTATCAACCATTCCTCAACTGATCAGTCACTCGGGAGAATACAGAAAAACCCTCAGAGATTAGTAATTTATATTGCAGCAAAAATGTAAACCTCTGATATATATAGCACAATCTCTCAGGAAAATATATATTTTTAATATATTTTGGGATATGTTTCAGTCTTGCTGTAATGGGAAGAAAATTATCACCTTGACTGTGTCTGCATTCATGGAAGGCAGTTAGCTGAAAAAGAAGTAGGAAGTTTGGTCAGTAAACGCAACAAATGTAAATCTGACAAAAAGATACTTCTTCAAAGTCTTCATTTAAGATGGGCTCATCATCGTGCTTGGGAGAAGTGCCTTTCCTTGGCATCCAACAGCAACATTACTTCAGTATAGCACATCCTTACACTTTGTAATCCCAAATCAATAAAACCCCCTTGCAATACATGAGGGTAAAGTGCAATATGCACAGCGTAATAGTTACTTCTAAAGGATTAGTGATCAGTAAGCTTTTAATACACAAAGATGCAGTACATTTAATTAACGTAATGCTCATTACTGCGAATGCTAAGCCAGTTAAGTCCTGCAGGAGCTGGTTCCTCAGTTCCCCCAGCACACAGCTGAGGAGCAGCGCCAGTGCCGCTGTCATACAGCTGAGACACATCTCCCATAATGTTTAAAACAATTCTTAGGCATTTAAGGTTTTTTTCTGTGTAAATATAAGATTACATCAGCACGTGAAATGATCAGGTATTGAGGTCTATAAAATAGGTAACGCTATTTGCAGTACGTCCAGAATTAAGCAACGGGACAAATCAGATCACTGCAATGGCCGGATCTTTCTATCAAGGAAACCACATCACAGAAGCTGCAAACCTGTTTGTTTACATAGTTTTCAAATGCATGGTTAGGTACCCAGAAAGCACAGCACTGCAAAGGAAAGCCAAGTCAAATTCACTTCAGAACAGAGGTAGAAAAGCAAAATGCAGAACTTCAGTGATTTCATGTCTGCTAGCCATAGACCACTCAGTTTATATTCGAAACTTAAAAATGAAAAGTGTTTGTAAATAGTATTTCAGCTAAACATCCAACTGCTACAGTCTCCCTTTCATGCTTCAAATATTCTCTGCTGAGGTTAGCAGTATTAGCATTAGAGATGAGCAATAACCTGAAAACAACAGTTTTAGGTTTTTTTCAGGCAGGCAGACATGAATTTTGAAAAAATAGATCTAAAATTAGAAAAATAAAAACACTTACAAAGGCAACAACTTTTTTTAAAATGAAAATTACTCCTTTGAAAGTTCAGTATCATGAAAAGAATCTCATTTTTCTGTTTAAAATATTAAAATGAGATCTTATATTTTCTCTGCTTTGAGAAACAAAATCCAACATAGCATGCTGTATTCAAAGGCAAACAAATCCATTCCTCTCTATTTAGATTTACCACTTATACTTCTTCAGAAATCAAAAACATCGTCATCATCATCATCACCATCAATATCATCAACATCATCAAAGGACCAATCCCAGTCCTTAAATGCCAGATCAAGTAATCTGCAACAGGAGGATTTGACGTTTAATGAGTGTCACACTTCTATAAAAGACTTGAAAATTCCTTTTGCTATACCTTTTTAACTGAAAGACTATTTAAGGTAGGTGGTTTTATCACTAAACCTTTTTAACTGAAAGACTATTTAAGGTAGGTGGGTTTGTTCCTTTGCTTATGAGGAGTATGAAGGTTCAGTTCATGTAAGCTAAGGATATTGCATTCATTGCAAATTCATCTCTAAAATAATTCTATTCAATATAGAACACTTACCATATTGATTTTTTCCCCCTAATATTTCAGTAGGGAAGACCGAAAATTTTATAAAAATCTGTTTTGTTGCTGTTTTTGCTGACTGAGGTAGTTTTATGGTCTCCTTCTATCCCCTTCCAGACAATAATGCAAACTTAACATTTTTTTCAATAAAATGAAGTTATTTTGAGTGCTGACAAGAACACTGAATAAGATAGCTTCATCTGAATGTACAAACGAATACAGCAGGATTTTACTGTATCCCAAATACAGGGTGATTACACTATAAAACTATTCTGTAGCTCATTATTTAAAGTTAAGCAATGCCAAAAAAGAGGATATATCAACTTGTTGTCTAGGCCTCCCTGTCTGTGCTCCTTGTATGGTCACTATAGAACAAAGAAGGCAACAGGGCAAACTGGTCAGCGAATGAGTCATTTTACTTATCTGTGGCATTTATTTTGGGATGGGCTGAATCATTGTGTAGAAGCATTCATCTCTTTCAGTTGTAATTGAAGAATCTTAGACAAATATCTTAAGTACTAACTTTTCAACTGCTAACAACAAATGAAACCCAGCCTAGTCATCTCTCCAGTAAGCAGAAAGGATCCTAATCAAGGTTGTATGCCAAGCATAGGATGCAGGAAACATTACCCTAAGAGAGCATCAATATAAACATGTTACATTGTTTAATACAGTTAATCACGTGTTTCAAACAAATGGGTTTCAGGGGAATTTGGATTTTCAGGCTTTAAGCTATTTAAACCTTGAAATGCGATCTAGCCCTGAAATGCCTCAAAATTAATTTGTTACATGAACTATGGCTATAACACTTATACAATTTATAAGGAAGTAAAATACATTAAAGTTGGTTTTTTTTTCAATTTAGAAATATCCATTTGGCACGATCCAACTAAATGGCTAAGCAGAAATTATATGGTCTGTAGGAAAAACTGGCATGTCCTTTCTTAAATCCTCACGAAGAAAAACAACCATGAAAACCCTGAAGAAACCATCATTGTGTGAAATTCCTAGCAGGTACAGCATTTTTAGGACCATGCAGCTTGGAAGAGACCTCAGGAAGTTTCTAGCCCAGCCTCCTGCTCAAAGCAGGGTCAGCTGCAAAGCCAGCCCAGGATGGGCTTGTCCAGTCAGGTGTTGAGAGCCTCCAAGGATGGAGCCTGTCCAGCCTCATTGGCCTCCCTCTCTGCACTGGCTTTTCCTTCTATCCAGCTGGTTCAAGTGAGCCCCTTGTTTCTCACCCTGCCACCATGCAGCACTGATGAGCCTGGCTCTGTCCCTTGGATTCCCTCCCCACAGGCTGGGGCAGGCTGCTCTGGGAGCCCCCTGCACACATCCATCACCTGGGCTGAACAAGCTCTGCTTGGTCCTTCCCAAGTCTGGCTGGAATTTGGGGGCTCTAATGTGGAGGCAGTGTTGTGATGCAGACTATGGAGTGAACAGAGGGGAATCTGTCAAAGCCTGCCTGGCTGCCAGGGCCCACTGCTCAGTCCCTAGATTGAACTGGCAACTACATCTTCATTCTGAATAAAGTTCAAAAGGAAAATGAATTATTTCATGGGGTAAGCCCTTGCACAAAAGCCTTATAGAAGCAACACTGAGATATAAATTTACCATAGCAATTACAGTTATTTATGAATATGTGTTTTCTAAGTAAAGGTGTTTAAATCCATACATATTTCCACTGGTTAGACAGACCTGCACTAGTCAGGGGATACGTGACATGATCTCACAGAACTACACTTTTCATCTGTTAGGTACGTTGGTGAGGCTAACTTGGAAACTTAAACTGAAAAATTACATGCCTTACACACAAAAATATTTATCCTCCTCCTTTTCCCACGAATATAGAATGGTAAATACTGTGCTATGAAAGCATTTTGTACAAAAGTTCAGGACTGAAAAAAGGGTATTGGAAGAAGAATAATTAATTCCAGAACACCTAAGAATAGTTATTGAAAAAAAAAATAAATCACAATTTATAATATACCTTTATATGTTACCAGCAAGAAACAGAGTAACACCGCTAAGGTAGACTGTAAACACTTTGCAGAAGAAGAGTAACCTACTTGTCCCCTAAACTGTCATGAATGTTTTCTTGATTCGTGTTTCAGTCCTATCATTGATATTTTGCTTCTTTTTGCACAAAGGAACTCTTCAATAATTGGTCCCTAAAATGTGATTTAAAAGCTTTTTTCCTTCATTATTATAATTAAAAGATATATTAATTTAAAATTCAAGTTATGAGGCCTGATTCTCTTTTTAATACATAAATTAAATCACCAAAAATTAGACTGTATGAAAGTTGGGAGGGAAGGGAAATTAATTACTCTAAGTCCTCCAAGTACTCTAAGTCCTTTCGCTATGAATTACAATACCAGTCTTTTTGTAAGATCTAACTCTTTATAGCATAAAGATGTCTTGTGGTAATAGCAGCCTCTCAGTAAGAGTGTGCATTTCCCAATGTAACTCTGGGCACTCACCCAGCTCAGATCTCATCCAGCCACCTGAGACTCTGGTGCCAATCTGGTCACAGAAAAAAGGACAGCAGTCCTGTCTAGGCACTGCCCAATTACCTTTCTGGGGGAAAATGTTAAGCCTTTGCTGAACTGGAATACTGCAATGAACAAAGTAACTCAGACCAACCTGTGCACAGGTTGCCAGCACTGGGAATTGATAGAAACAAATATAAGCTAGTACTGCAGGTGATGAAAAAAGCAAACTGGAAAAAACCCAGAAACTCTGCACTGTGCAATCATATAAATGCTACCTGCAGAATGCTATCAACTTCCACAGCACAGCACACAGGATTCTGCTCCTTAAAAAGTGATCCAGTAGTAAATCAACGACTTTTGTATGGACAACTTTACCAAATCGGAAGAATTTGATAAGACTGTTCTTTCATGAATGGTCAGACATTAGCATGATTCCTTCTAACCTGAATATGGAATGGAAACCAATTGTAAAACATTTAAAATAATAAATTAAATAGCAGTTCTTGTGTCACCTTGGTTTGTTTGGAGGAAGCTGTCGACTTGGTCGTCTGATGGACTGGTTTGGCTGTACCTTCATGGAAGTTCTGGGAGAAGATCGAGCAAAGGGGTCTGGTGCTGGAGGCTTCTTGGGTATTTTTTTCACCAGTCGGCTCACCCATTTCTGCTGTTCTTCTGTAGAATTAGCTAACAGTAGTAGATTCTTTGCCGTAGAAATATCATAGTACACTGTAATAAGATTTAAAAAATAAAAATGAATATTGTTATTATTCTAAACACAGCCCCACATCAAAAATTAGCTGTCAGATTAGCATACTCTCATAGTCAATGCAGAGAAATCAGCAGAGAAATCAGCAGGAAAATTAACCAGTAGGTTTCCTGGCTGCTGACCGTGCCTCCTCCTTATGTTTAGAGAGTAACAACTTAATACTGTGGAAGATACACATTCACATGGAAGAAAATATGGGTAACAAAAGAGGTATGACTGAGACCAAGAAATTATATAAAGTTGAGTCACAAGGAGCAACCCTCACCAAATGTAACCCCTTCCATAGCACTGTTGTTTCCCACAGCAAAAAGCACAACACACACTGTGAGCACCTTACACCCACCATGCTCTGCTGCACGAGGATGACAACACAACAGGTGCGTGCACACCACAGCCATGTGCCATGAACTCAAAGTAGAGTAACCCTCGTGGAGACACTCGGAAAGGAGCTGATAGCCACGTACTAATAAGAGACAAATCAATCTTTATGTTTAGCTGGTGTCAGACCTTAGAATCATCTGATCTATTAGAATGCCTTGTGATTGCAGCACTATCTGTGCTATGTGTAGTCAAATACTTGCTGCTTACCTTTGCAAGGCGCTATAATCTCTTCTTTTTTATCCATGTGATCTTTGTGACATTTGATATGGCAGCGGCGACATTCCAGAGCAGGAGGAGGTTTAAACATGTGCCACAGTGGCTTCATACAAGCTTCACAATTGGTTGGGAAGTGGTAAAGAGTAGGTATAAACTCATGTCCTTTGTGACAAATGTAATTTGACTTCTCTCCCATGGGCTCCACAGGAAATTCCTGTTCCTTTTTGCTCTCTCCTTCATTAGCATATAGGATCTAGAATGAAAGTAAAATAATCTCAGTACTCCAAGATGGCAAATATAAATTTGGAGTCATTATCTAAGCACAAAGATTGAAGAAGTACACTAGGAATGATTTTTCAATGATTTTTTAGTAAATATGTCATTAGACAACATTTTTGACAATGTCTGAAATGCCATGTCTGTTACACTAAAAACATTTATTTATTAATGAATACCTGGAATATCCTAGGAATTTCCTTGGAATCTGCTCTGTACACATCAGTCTGAGTGACTGGTCGGACATGGAAGAGTTTGCTATAGGAAGTTGTTTCGATAAGGACAAAAATTAGTATTACCACAATGATAAATGTGACAGATAAAGTTAGGATACAACATAACACATTAAGACTTAGAGCCATTAAAGATTTGTCAAATTTGTACAGATTTCTAATCACCTGGTAAAGTCCTGTCTTTCGATCCTGCAAATGAACTCCCAAAAACCCTAAATGAAAAGAAGTCACAAGCATCCAGCTATATTTGTGGAAGCACTGAGAAACCATCATCATGTGACTTTAATGGATGCTGGCACCTTTCTAACACAATCCTGCCCCCATGCTCTGAATAGCCACATTCTGCGTTTAGTAAGAAAATAAATCTCTATATAAGTCACCTGTAAGGCCATGTTGTAAGAGAAAATATACAAACACTGAAAATTATTTGTCTGCACTGCTAGTTTTCTTTGTATGCTTTGCTCCCAAAGTGTACGTCAGGAAGGTCTAGCTGAGCTAGTGGGGCAATTCAGTGACATCAGGGCTTAGTGCAGCTCCCTGGATCAGCCTGAGCATCACACTTGCTCCTCCTGCACCCCTCCCTACAGCAAACCCACTCTTCACCGCAGTGGATACCCAAGAGTCCAGTTCTACAGTTCAGATTTTAAAAAGTCATGTCCCATGTTATGTTATGCTCCCAGAAAGGACCTCAAAAGGCCCTTTGGTCACAGTTCTTTCCAACAGAGTTCACTGACAAATCACAAGAAGGAACCATACATGGCAATACTTACTCTATATCCAATACCATATGAGGATTAGATTGTTCTTTATCTTGTTCGCTGTCATAGAACAGGATTTTCTTGCTACTTACAATTACATACTTTTAGGAGACAAAAGGATAAAACATATTTTAATCCAGCTCATCACAGATGTCACAGCAATTATCTATCACATATATTGTAGAAATATTTTTCTACAATATGATTAAATGGTGCCTAGGTGGACAACAGTAGGACTGTATACCAAGTCCATGCCAAGGAATTCACTGCATAAGAAACACAATTCTGATTACCTGATAAATCAAGTTATGTTATCAGATGAACTGATATTTAAACATATTTAAATATCCATGAAGAAACAAAAATGAAGAAAGTAGGATATAAGCTTTTCCTTTATATTTTATTGATTTAATTTTCACTTGGACTGTTAGAGAGAGTAATTGTCATCCTCTGCCTATTTCATGGGTGCAGTTCACAACTAATAGAGATCATACTTAAAAAGATCACTATTATACCTACCAGAATAGCTAGCAATGTTCACTAAAAAGCTAATTACCTAAAAGATGTCATACTTCCAGAATTTTGCCTAAAATTAACTGTATGATTCAGCAGTAAGGAAATTTGTATGAAAATGTGTATGTTACATTTTTGACAAAGACTCATCGAAGAGTCTGAGAAGCAGTAAACAAATGAAGGCTGCACAAGGCAGGAGGAGTAGGTTTTAGTCTTAACTTCTAAATAAAGAAATTGTCAAGAGCACCTGTTTTCAGACTCTGCCTAATTCTCTGCTGTGTAATACTGCTGGCAATGCTTATGGCATGTATAAACATTTGAAGATCATGGATGACTGTTCTCACCTCTGGCTATACAAAGTGGTGTCTTAAACTGTTGCAATTGTTTTCAGCTGCTCCTCTCAGATGTAGCTATACCAGCTAACATTTTATACGTTCAAATAATGAGAGAACACTTAACAAAGAAAAACCTACAGTAAGTTTAAAATTGAAACTACACATGGAACAAAACCATAAATTTGGTTTTCTTACCTTTTTAACCCATCCAAATTTTTTAGTGTTATTTCTAACAGGCATTGATAGCCAGCCTTCCAATCTTGATTCTGAAAAAGAGGTATGTATTAAGAACAGACAAAACATTATTTTTGAGATTACTGTGCATTTTAAAAGTTACTTAACATCAATAATAAAGCAAGAGAGCAAACATGAGAAGATGAACTATTTAACAGTACAAGGTCTTGCAAAGTTTATCATGGTAAATGTTCAGGAATACATTAAATAATGTACCCCTGAATACAGCCAATAACCAGCAATGCAATCACAAAAAAGTAGTAGACATGAGGAGGAAGGGGAAGAACAAACTTGCAATTATAGTAACACACACATTCCCTTTAGTAATTTTTTTCACGTCTTAAAAGCCTTATGTCTATTGACCTTTACCTTTAACAACAGCACCTGAAGATACTAGTACAGATCACACAAAATCCAATCCAAGACCAAAAAAAAAGACAAATTACCACCACAAATAACCTATATACTCTATATGCTGGGTAAAATGTCAGTTTAGTATTCTAATTCATACCTTTTGGCCTGTACATTTTCCTTTTCTCTATATCTTCCTGTATCTTCTAGGCTTTCTAATCTAAAATAGGTAGTTTTTGGCTAACCCTTAGGCCGTGCCTGAATTCAACTGCCCTTTCACACACTTGCAGTATTTTATATTGCACTGGGACATTTGTCAGATTTGATTTATCAAGAGAATTGAGAGCTCAGCTGTTGCTTGACACACATTTCAGTAGCTTCACCAAAAGCTCAACAGGATCACACTTTCACAGTGCTTGGTAATACATAGGATCACATACCTTTTACCCTATTTTTATAGCTGCACTTAACACAAGCGTTTCTTCCCCCTTATTAAGGGGAACTACTCAATTGCAATAATATTTTTCTAATGAGTTTCCTAGCCTAGCAGCTAACCTCGGCTGCTGCTGAGGAACCTTCAAGTCAAAAATAGTGAAGCAAAACCATGGAACGAGCAGAAATATACTACAAAATTACAAAAATTATTTTCCTTCTCATCAGAGGGCATTTGCAGGTTCCTGCCTATGTTTAACACAGGATAACAAATAATTATTAAATATTCATAGAATTCTTTTTGTGTCTAGAGAGACTTAAAGCAAGATATACATATACACTGTCTTCAGTGTTTACTGCCCTACCCTCAGTGCTGTTGGTGACCAATTTTAATGCACATATCAAGTACATGAAACAGTTCTGTAATGTGTTTTGCCTCATACCTGTCACCTTATATTGTTCTTTTAAACTACACCTCATAGAAAGTGTAGCAAGCATAATACTGATGCAAAAAAATAGTCTACCCCGTATCCAGGAAGCACATGTAGAGCAAAGAAATATGCAAGTTTCTACTATTTCCTGAAATATGATTTTCCTGTTTTTCTCTGCAATCTGTAATACTATTGCATAAAATTGGACAAAATGAGAGCTTTCAATCATACTTCTTCACTTCATTCAATACTAACAGACTAATACAAACTTCTCACAATACATGCTTATAAACACTAGGAAGGGAAGAACAACAGAAGATACCATCCTACTTCAAATCTTTTGTGATTACATCAGCAAAAAATCCCAGTTTAGCTATGATTTTTACTTTAGAACAAAGCAAATCCATGCAAATACCACAACAGCAGCTAACAAAGTAAAAAATACGTATGTACATAGCCTTTCTTTCATTAGAAGCTTCCAAGCAAAAACCAGAGAATGAGGAAAATAGAGGAAATGCGTTATTATTTACTCTAGTTTATGAAGTTCGATCTTGAGTGGAAAGGTATTCACATTTTCAAAGAACCTCGTGGGAAATACAGACATTTGAATGCAATAAAAAACCCACTTCTAACATTAACACTAAATAGAAGCTTTGTTAAAAGGGTGTATGTATAGTCATATAAAAGGAATACAGAATTAGTAAAACAGGGCCTTATCACTCACAATATACTTTTATGGCAAAACAACGTAATACTCAGGAGAATTAATTTCTACAAGAAAATCGTTTAGATGTGAGGAGTTAAATGTTTCCACACTTCACTTAACTACAAAGATCTGACTTTTTGGTATCCAGAACCTTAGGGTCATACAGAGAGCTGCAGATACTGTGTAGAAGCTATCTTGAAAGCAAGCCAAAAAGCTCATTTATTCAATACCTAAATAAAAATTGTAGGTTTATAGCTGTCAGCAAGCATTTGCAAACATTTAGAGAAAACAGGCCAGTTACTTGTTCATGCGAACTTTCTCATGCCTTTGATGGCAATGTTTACTGCCACTGCAGCATGTTATCTGCCAGATTTGGTTTATGTTTGTTTAATTATATTAATAGTGTTAGTTCTGAAACAGAGAAAAGGACACAAAAATAAGAACAAAACCAAACGGTTCTCAGGGATGTCACCTGTGCTATCAACTTCTGTAGGGCTGTGGGAACAAGACAAAGGTTCTTCCTCTGAGTCAGAATCGGAATCAAGAAGCATGCGAGAACTGGAAGGCTTAGTGGCAATACTGACAGAGGTAGAAGAGTGCTGATAGGTAAAGGACATGGATTCCATAGTGTGGGATTGAGTGATATGGACTAAACATAAAGCATAAAGGAGGAAAAGTAGAAAAGAAGTCAAAATAAATCTCTAACAGAATATTAGTTTTACATTTCATCACATACACACAGTAACTACAAAGTAACCACCAAAATAAAGTGAAAAAAATACTTCATTCTAATGGAGCACAATAGAACTTTAAAAAAAATTCTTTAAACAAATGTAAATTGAAGTATTACAACAGACAGGTTTAGTTAGCAGGTGAACAAATGATCACTATCAAAGGATCAATAAGATGGTAGAAATAGATGAAGATGAAAAGCCACAGAATCATCAGATCATCAATTTAATACTCAGTTTCTATGGAAAAAACACTGGTATAAAACTAGTTAATGCAGAAATATTAATAAAATTAACATACCAGGGAATCCATCATCTGCCTCAGCCTCTCCAGGTCCACTGCCTATGCTACTGTTGTCCAGCCCAATGTGCAGTGACTGCAGCTGGGAACGAAGCTGTTCAATGTCACTGTCTTTGCTGTCCAGAGTCATCTGCAGTTCAATCCGTATCTGACTCTCTTCTGCTATTTGCTGCAGGGAGAAATTGCAAGATTTTCTATTACAACAATATTTGGTTACTCAGAAAAAATATAACTAAAACATCATGCAGAATTTGTAGCTAATGTCAGCGTACATTCTGTAGATTTCTTTTGGTCGGGGAAATTCCGAAATAGCAACTGGATACGCTACCTTAAAGTCCGTATCGATAATATGATTTTACAGAAAATAATGCAATGTTTATATTTGCAAAAGGGTCTTACTGCCTGCATTTCATTTATTTCCTTCTGATATTTGATCATCATCTGGGTTAACTTTTCTCGTTCAGACTTTAGTTCCATGTGCAGCTTCCTATTTTCCTTTTCCTTCCGCCGTACATCAGTGTCAGCTCCACGTTTCACTGGACCCTTCCGATTCATGATTTCAGCCAATTTATTCACAGCCTTCCCATGGGAAAGAAAAAAGTGACAAAAATCACACTAGTAAATACACAGAGTTATGTTGAGAAGAAATAGTCTTCTCTCCTGCCTATAACCAGGCACTTCTAACTATAAACTAAGACCTCTGCAATCCAGTACTACAAGGTTGCTTTAATTCAACATATTACACAAAATATAAAAGAAGGTAATGATGCCATTTTTACTTGAAGTAGGCATTAGTTGTGTGAGCACTTTCACTCATTTAAATAATCCCTTCAATTTTCACAAGCTAGACCCAAAATATATCTTTGTATTAAAATGCCACTTGTTCTAAAAAGCAAACTAGATTAAAATCAGAAATGTACTTCTTTATAGAACTCGTAGAGCAATATAAATCAAGACTGAAACTAGTAACATATCAAATCATTTGACAGAAATGAATGCTTTTGCTGATGGAATACATCTGGATTAGAAGTTCCTCCATTATGAATCATAAAGATCCAGTTTCACTACTACTGAAAATCTACTTGGAGAAGGAAGAAAAAAATCAGTATATTTTCTTTCAGAGCAGAAACAAATAAAGCATTACTAGTACATATCAATAGTTCATAACAGAAAGTATTCTATTAAAAATTATATGATTCATGAAAACTATGTCTAACATGCATTTAAATGAATTTGCTTACCTGAGTTTTTAATGTTCTTTCATTCAACAACTGTTTCTCAAATTGTGCTTTAATATTTCCTACATTTGCTTCTTCTTCTTTTAGCTTTGTAATTTCTGTTGCAAGGTAATTAAAAAAAAATCTATGAAAACTCATTACAAAAGAATATAGTACTATTAAAAAACAAACCTAGTTTCAATTCAAGGCACATTTTGGTTCAGAGATTACGTACGTTCTTGTGCTTCCTTCAGTTTATTGTTTAGCTCTTCTTTCTCATTAGCAAGGTTAGCCACATCACTAGTTAATGTCCTATTTGCTTCCTCCAACTAGAAAAAAAAGGACATGTGACCATGTAACAAAACTCATTTGGCAAACGAAGCATTACAGGACAGAAGGAAATGCTGCAGAGTGAGACCAGGATAAGGATAAGAGGACTTGCTGTATGAGGGATAGGGGCACAGCAGAAAGAATGGTCAGAGAAATGCATGGAAGAAACACAGTAAGAGATTTTTGAATTTCAATCATAAGAAATAAGTATTTTTAAAATGTTAGATATACTTGTATATCTCTAAATCTGCTAAAGAATAATGAATAACTCAAACTGCAAATAAAGCTCATGTACAACCTCTAGCAAAATGACAGATAATGTAACTCACCGAGGCTATGGTGGCATCTTTCTCAGTAAGTTCTTGTTTATGCCTCGCCATCATCTCTTTAATCTCCAGCTCTTTCATAATCTTCTCTTTTTCCAAATCAGAGTACTGCTCTTCAGCAATGGAACGGGCAAGTTGTTCTGAATCTGCTTTTGTCAAAGTAATCTCTAGCTGAGCAGCCAAGGAATCTCTGCAAATTATTGATATATACTTTTAACTTTAAAATGGGTAGGTTAGGGAGGGAAGGAAAATAGAACAACAAAAACCCATCCTGATCTTTTATGTATTAATAGTCCAACCAGCAAAACCTACCTCTCATCCTGTAACTCTTGTATCTTTTGCTGCATTTCTTTACAAATTTTGGTCTTTTCCTCACATTCTTCTTTAAGTTCTCGAACTTGTGTCTTATAGAGAGTCTAAAATTTAAAGTTGGAAAGAAAATTATGTAATCTCTATATTCTTGAAGGCCCACAGAAATTATACAAGTTGACATGGTATGCAGTTCCTATTCACACTAACTGGAGTGTAATCGTGCAATGCCTTCTCTGAATTTATCTAAATATCATCATCACTCACAAATGTGCTTTGGTTATTTTACTTTGTTGTTGTTCCTTTTTTAACTGTAGATGTATGATATACATTTTCTATCTTTGTATAAAGACTGTTAAAGAAACTCTCAATGTGAAAACCCCTATTTCATACAAAATCAGAAGTATCAGAAGCAGGGAAAATAATTTCTTTTTCTCTACTCTTTTAAATCTTTGATGTAATTAGGCATATGGAGTTTAGATTTTAATCATACAAATCCATGAAACCAACATGACAGTTAAAGAACAAAATGAAGTACAGGAATAAGGGAAAAAACAATTAGAAAATAATCTGAAATTCAAAATTTAATGGAATCAATATAAATCTAGAACTCTGAAGAAAATGAAAGAAACATTATATTGCACTTTCCATTCAAATGATTGACTACAGGTCAAGTGACAGACAACTTTTAAGTGTACTTACTGCAGGGATTTCAAATCAGATTGTCTCTCTCTGGCCCATCTAGAGCAGTCAACTGACCTCAATTCTCCCCTTCTCTCCTTTAATGTGTGTAACATTTTCATCTATAAAACTTTAGATAGGCCTTCTCCTCACTAACCTAAATCCACAAGGAAATCTTAATTTTCCATTAATATTGAAACAAGCCTTTTGGCATCTCCTGGAGTGTGACTGCCTTTGCACCGTTAATAAAAATTAACCTCCACATGCCAGTGATTATTTTTAAGTATGATACCTGTTTATTCTGGTGCACCTTACCACCATAAATGAAAAACTACCAACAAATCACTACCAGATTTGGTCATAATGCAAAATTTCCTTCTGAGCTGTAGATGCACATTTTGTCACATCACGTGAGAATACAAGTCTTCTCTACCATACAGCATGGAAGAGATGCTGAATGCAAAAGGCTCGAAACACGCAGAAGGTTATTCACATTGGAAAAATGAGCTGCTTGACTCATCTGTCTGAACTCCTCTATAAAGCTGGGACATTTCTCAACATGAGCTCTTTCGTGCTGCTCAGTGATCAAGATCAAGGCACAGACAACACTGAAGACAGGCACAAGACAAACAAGTAGCTTTGGGTTAGAGATGTGAAATGTCTAATGGCTGAGGGGGAAGAATAAAAGCTAACACTGTACTCAGGAAACAGATTAATATAAAAATAAATCAGCATAAAACATACTGAGAAATACTGTTCAGCTTCGAGCTGGTCTTGGAGCTCCTTCATTTGTCCATCTGCATCCTGACGTTCCCTAGAAAGGAAGAACATGCTTTAGAGATATGAAGATATTCTGAAGCAGTAAACAAAAAAGACAGCACTCACACTCTTGAGATCTCCAGCAATTTCTTGACCTAAGTACCATCAGCTACTAAACCTGAACTTTCTCCGGGTAGTAGCTTTTATTTTTCACTTGTACAGCTGAGAATACTGCACTAATAACAAGTCAGTTAACACACTAATTACAACAATGTCTCAAAGTTTAACCATGTAAAATGTATTTCCATGTAAAATGTCACTGATCTGACTGGTTGTTTTGGGTTTCTTGTTTGCTAGAGCAGAGTCTGTGAATGTATTTCTTGACATGCATATTTTCTTGAATTCATCTGTTATTCAACAACAGTCAGTCCCATAAAAC
Source organism: Petroica traversi (assembly GCA_025920805.1). Classification (NCBI taxonomy): domain Eukaryota; kingdom Metazoa; phylum Chordata; class Aves; order Passeriformes; family Petroicidae; genus Petroica; species Petroica traversi. The sequence goes on from JAHLSL010000038.1 coordinate 4,618,485, forward strand.
AGAAATGTAGCAGAAAAGACTTCTGCCAGTGCTCCACACTATTGCCATTAAGTGCATCTTGCTGACAGAAAGGCAAAGCACAGGGAGACATCCAAAGTCACAAAGAAGCTAGGATTGAATTAACCTAATATGTGTGGTAACCTGGTCCTTTCATTCATAAGAAAAATCTTTATGTAAAAAAAAATAAATTCTTTCTTTACTTACTATCAGGTGCAAATACTATTTGTTAGACCTTGAAAAACTACTGACATTCTTATCTGAAGGTCCAACAGATGTGTTTAAAGATCTGTAATACTAGATATTTACAATGGTTTGCTTTGTAGCTCTCTATTAGTATTCATTTCCAACTCTGATAAGCTCTCCTAGACTAGTAATTCCAGTAACTTTCCTCTTCACTGAAGTCCTACATCATTAAAAAAAGTACCTAGATCTTCAGTTAAATAAGTGTTTCTGTGAAGTTTTCAGACTCATATTTAAGCTATGTTTTTTAAGATTTTCAGGATAATAAACATCTTTTAATACAAACTTATACATTGCCGAATCACTAGGACAAGTCTCAATTAGAGTCACTGTAAACTGTTTTAAAGAACAATTACATTTTGCACTGTAGAATAGCATATTCTTTGCAGCAATTTTTTAAAAACTATTTTGCTTCCAACTTTTGTTCCAAAAATATTTGAAATCATGACTAAAATACATAGAGCAGCTTGCATACTTGCGGAGTTCATTGTTTTGTTTTTCCAGACTTAATTTGATTTCCTGAAGGTGGTTATTCTCCTGTTTTAACTGCTTCTCTGACATTTTCAAGGTGTTGACCTGCTGTGTTTGCATCTTGAGGTCATTTTGAGTGAGACAGCGCTTTTGTGTTTCTTGCTCTATTTTTAAAGTCAAGTTTTTTACCTGAAAAAGAAGCAGAAACCTGTGAATTTTACAGATCTACACAGGAAAACAACACTTAAACAGTCTCTAATTGACTTCCTTTACATCTTTTGGTAAATCAAAGCTGCTTCCTGAATAAAGACATTAGCACACATTAAATTATCTAGTTTTTCCATGTCAATCTCACAGCATTTGCCACTACAGAAGACAAACCTTTTAAGAGGAATAATGCTGAAATATTTCAGAAAAATTCCATGAAGTAGACTTTTTAAAGTTCCAAAGACAGAGAATGAAAACTTTGCTGCCATTTTCATTCACAAATATTCCTAAATACAGCTATAGCAGCAAAAATATTAGGACATTGAAAACAAGGTTTGACTCAAGACTCCTTTTGCCAGTGTTCCTTACATCTTCAGTGAGTAGATCCTTTTGCCGAAGGAGCTCATTTATTTTCTGTTGTGATTGTTTGAGATCACAGTCCAACATGGAGCGCTGCTTCTCAGCTTCCAACAACCGATTTTCCACTTTCTGCTTTAAAGCTCTCTCTTCCAAAAGTTTCTTCTCCATTTCTGTGAGGTAAAAGATATAAGACATCAGTGAAGTGTAAAACAGGAGATTTTGGAGGCCAAAGGGAAGAGGATGTCAACCCTGTACACTAACAATGAGCCACATGTTTATCCTTTTAAAACTGAAGAGAAAGAGTACTTAAAAGTGATTAATTAAAATTTTCACAGTAAACACATACCCAGAGGATGCTTTTGCAAGCATTTCTGACAGAGATATTTCCTACTTTTGAGCTTCTAGAAAACTTCTAGTTTATCTGCAACACCTCTGTAATGAACAAAGAAGGTGGAATTTTAAAAATAAACCATTTAAATTTACTGTGCTCTGTGATAATATAAAATCAAAGAGCTAAAGCTGTTTGGGAACCTGATATGCCAAGTGACTCAGCCATTATTTCTGAATCATTTTTGTTTCTTCTGAAGATCTGCATGCTCAAAGTTTTTGCAAATGCTCTGCAATTGGAAGGACAGGACCTATAGGTAGCTTTTCATTAGCTGCAATAAACATAAGCCATTTATATTCAAAAGTAAGACCCATCTTCTGGATTTTTTTGTAATTATCCCTCTCTTCAAGATATTGCAGTTGCCATAAGATGCACCAGAATATGAACAGAGATTATATCATCTACTCTGTATAATTCACACCTAAGTCCAAATATGCTGTCAAATATGTACCTTTCATAGCTTCAGATTTTGCTTCCTCTATAGACTCATAGATCTTATTTTTGTCTGCTAATCGTGCTTTTGTGGCTTTGTGTTCAGCTTCTTCTTGTTCAAGATTCTGCTGCATAACTTTAAATTTATATGTCATATCTATTTCCATGTTGCTCTTTTCCTGTTAGAGAAAAAATAACATTGAAATAAAACATAAATCCATCAGGTTAGTGGCAGAATTTTGAACACAGTAACATGCTGTTTGGAAGGATGCTTGGAGTAGAAGAGAGAGTTCAGGCTAAGGAACTAATTGAGAACTCATTTCTGTAAATGTTTTTTTGTGAATGCCAAAATGCTCTAAAAATGTACAACATCCCTGTTGCAAACAATTACAGAATTACTGCTTTAACAATCAACATTCTGTAGTAAGAGTGGCTCAAAGTTTATTGAAGAAATTTTTCAAGCCCTTCGTTTCAGTAGCAAATTTGTTTTAAAAAATTGTATTAGCAGAGGCTCTCCTATTTTTGGCAATAATGAGTTTAAAAACCTCCACACATGAAATGAAAGGTTGCTACTGTACTGTTAAGCTTCACACTGGAGTACATTATTATGTACTTATGTACTTTAGAAGTAAAATGTGTCATGATTGTATGGGAAATGATGTCTTTTTTCCCCCCACTTCTCAAATCAGAAAAAAAATTTAAAAATTGCTGAAAACTATACTTATTCCTTGTATAGGTTTTGTTGTAATATCTCAAGTAAAAATTGTACAAATTCAAAAATTCCATAATAACGTAACACCCATGTTCATTTAGCAGTGCTGTTACCTTTTCTAAATCTGTGAGCTTTTCCTGCAATTGTCTCTTCTCCATTTCCAGTTTGGCTAACGCACTCTTTCCATTTTTCACTTCTTCTTCGAGGCTAGATATTCGACCTAAAAATTACCAAAATACTAGTGAGGCTGGGCAGTGTGTGAAAACAAGACTGCACTTTATTTATTTAGAGCTAATATTTTTGAAACATAACAGCTTCTAATTCTGACGATTAAGAATGTCTCCTTTGGGGTGTTTTTTAAACTTACCAATAATCTTTTATAGATGTTACCGCCCATTTTTTCTTAAATACTGTTCACAATTGGGTAACGTTTTATAAAACAGCACACTTATCTAGTCACAGTCTGAAACTCAAATAACACTACCCAAACCAGAAACAAGAAGCAATCTTAACTTCAGAAGATTTGCAGGAATACCTTGTAAATCACTGATAATCTCTGATCCATGACTTCGATCTCTCCTTTCTGATTCTAGAGCTGACTGAAGATTGAGATACTCCTTCTCCAGTTTGAGTTTTGCATTCTCTAGCAGACAATTCTTATCTTGTAGTTCTCTATTATTAATTTCCAGCTGCTGGATTTGCTTCGTGCTTTCTGTCTGGTTCTTCCTTAACCTGGCTGCAGTATCAGACTCTGACCGCAGCAAAGAATTGGCTTCATCCAACTAAGATTGATAAAAACATACTTCAGAAACAATTAAAATATAAAACCCACTATTTCTACTACAGAATACTAGGTTTTATGGATTAAAGAAATGAACACCAAAACCTAACAAGCAAGAGAAGCTTTTAAAACCCAATTAAACATTCCAAATTCCTCTACTCTTACCAAAATCTGTACTTCAAGCAGTGATTATTTTAAATTACACACATAAAAAGTTGGCATACCTGTCTTTGTAGTTGATTGATTTTTTCATTGGATATTTGAGAGTTCTGATTCCTCTTTTTTAAATCTTCAAGTTGGTCTTTCAAACTGTTAACTGCGACAAAAATAATTCAACATTGCTAACCACTGTCATGAAAACGCTTCAATTGGAAGTATAATTCATTTATTTTAAGTATTAAAAACCCACATCAAAATGGAACCTTCAAGCATGGTTCAACATACCCTCATTTTCCAAATTGCGTTTCTTATCTGCTTCATGTTCTGCTTTTCTCTGGTATTCTGTATTCTTATGCTGAAGAAGAGCCTTCTCTCTCTCTAACTGCCTGACTGCAGACTCTACATTCTTCCTTGAAGTTATCTGGATATATTTAAAAAAATATGCCACTAATTACACACACAAGAGTGGTATTAACTTGCGATAAAAACACAGCTCATGCACTCAGTTTAGCCTGTAATGGAGGAAGCCAGTCTATCTGCCTGCTGCAAATACAACGTATCAGAACACGTGGTCAAATCCAGCCCAGAATGTCTATGGCCAGAAGCTTTGCAATTTAAATGCTTTGATCATCTGGATTTGACAAACCTGGTAGACCTGCCTAAGCAGTCACTCTAGGAGCAGAGAAACATACATGTAATGTAAAGTCTTGACATGCACCTGCATGAGCCATACATTAAGTTGCACACAGCCACATCCAAATTTGTAGAAGCAGTGAGGTGCAATCCTGGGCAAGAAATAGGGTCCTTTTACTAACACTAAACAATGCAAAGCATGGCCTTCCTTCTCTGGAAATACCATTCTCACACCTTCCATTTTTTAAATCTGTATGGGATATTTGTATCATGCTGTCTGCCAACTTAAAAAAAAAATGGTAAAAAATGAGTTCTGGAAAGAAATGTGCAGTTACAATACAGAAATCATAATGAAAATATTTTAACAGTGACAACAATTGCATGCTTGTGAACACAAAGAAATCAACTGGTGTTATTTGCTATAAAAATATACAGCTACTCAAAAGCAATTTGCTGTTATTGAAGTTAAAGTTCTAATTCCAGTAAGAAATCTATGACCTTACCTCTTCATCGAGCTCTTTCGCTATCTTCTCCAAACGAACACTTGTAGACCTGAACAAATTTGAAAAATAATTTTAAACCCTACTGATTATAAAGAAATTAGAATGTTTGGATGTGTCTCACTAATTTTATGTGAGGTAGTTTTGTCTCATTAATTTAATGCAAGATATTCTATTTTAAGCAATAACATGAAACCTCAAGGACTGGTGAAATCATTAAACAGTGAGATTCTTATAGGTAGGTAAAGCAAAAAAACCCGTAACAAACCCCAACAAAACCACCCCAGTAGTCGCAGGAGCAGCAAGAATTAAGCCAGCAACTTACTGTGAGGTCTGCTTGCAGGGCTGGGAATCCCCAAAGTGGATTAAAATGCTTTTAAGCATTCAAAAACAAAAGGTCTACTAAAACATCTTTATAAACATACCAAACATGTTGAAACATTCTCACCTGTACTTCTGTTCTAGTTCATCTTTGGCCTGTAATTCACTACTGAGCTGTTCTTCTAGCTTGCTTAGTTTTTTCTGAAACTGTGTAAAATGTCAAAAAAGCATGACCCACATATAAAAATGCTTTCATAGAATACAAATGCAATTCAACTAAGTAACAAAATAAGGGAAAGCGAGGAAAATTATTTCAATATTCCAGTATATTATTTTAAAACCATCACTACAAGGTTACATCTTTACACGGCATTCATTCTGATGATTTTAAATATATGGATTTATAGCAACAAAATTTGCTGCATGCTGAATTGAATTGAACCATCACAGAATTATGTGCCACTGATTGCGAATCATTAAATTTATACGGGCAAAAAACATTGTTACCGGCCCTTTGCTGTGCTCTATAGCCAAAGACTTTCCACTGGAGCAGATGTTTTTGGATAGCATTTTCTAAATGAAATGAAAAAATAAAAAAGGGGTGTACATGACCAAAGTGGACAATATTCAGATAATATGAGTAAACATGTTCAGTGACCTCACATAAAGAAGAATTTCTTAGTCTTACACCTTGGAAACTTATGAACACTTTTCAGGTTTGGAAATGCTTTGGTTTGCTTACTAAGATATTTTTTTAAAAATGATTGTGAGTCCAGCACCCAAATATTCATGAAATAAATTATAAATAATAAATTTTTGATTCATCTCACAACTTCAGGCTTTCATATGCATTTATTTTCCTCCCTTCCTCCTCTTCCTCTACCTCCCAAACACGAAATGTAAAAATGTGGTTTTCCAAAACACTTTGTAATTGTTACAATTAGATGATTTCCAGATCAGGGACACTGAAAAGGACATCAAAACCAGATTTGTTGCTTGAGAAAATACAAATAAAATAAGTTGTCAGAAGTGAAATGAAAAATTTATCATCTGCATTTACTATAACAACATCAAGCAAATATCATGAATGTGACCATATGTATTTTAAACAGCAGTACCATCTATTTAAAAGGTGAAGTCTAAAACTATTCATCTATTCATCAATGACAGGAAGGAAGTGGAGTCTAATAAACATTTGCATTTAAATATATCTGATCAATACATAATGCATTTCCTTTATTTATTTTTTAAACTTTGAAAAGGAATTGTAAGTTTTAAGAAATGTTAACAATATACTATCTACACTTGAATAATACAAATGTTTAAGTAACATAATGAAGTAAGTTTATGAAAATATCACCACTTTTCCTGTCATGCAAAGTTAAATTCATTTGTAAGTCTTCAAAAGCTGGATACACATGCTCCATATGCTCCAACTGGAGTATGATTTAAACATCCCTTTATCCCTGCAGGTGATAATTTACTTCTTCAAACTCTGAATAAATCAGTCATGAATCATTAATGCAAGTGTGGGACCTTCAGAAGAGTAGTAGGAAACAGAGCCTCACACACTGGCTTTCTAAACAAATCCTGGATGCAAAAATAATTTGAGAAAAATCTGCATTCGTTTATCTTTATACTATAGCACCTTAACACTTGAGTACAACTGTTTCAAAATACAACTGGTTTACTGCTAACAATTTGGCGAATAAACATTTAAGATACTTCACATCCACATAAAATTATGTAGGAATTTTTTATTCCTTTCATAATTCAGTTACTATGCTTACCTCTTTGCTGTCCTGTAAATAGAAAATATCATTTTTATTGAGGATCATTAAAAGACAAGAAGGCCCCCACAAACACTTCTTTTAGACTTCGTCTTTTCTAAACAGATTTAACAAAATTAGTTAATCATCCCATAAATACTAAGGAAAAAAAGGCACTAACCTCATTTTTACTAGATTGCACAGATTCGTTTTCTCTGCAAGACTGAGAGGAGTCACTTAGCAACCTGTCAAAAACAAAAACAAATCCCTCCAGCTCTTACTCAAGTTTTCAACAACTCTGCAACCTTGCCATTTTAATCAATTCTCTCAAGTCTCAATTTGTCCCTATGCTGCTCTCAGAATGAAGCTTGTTTTATTTTGGTGTTAGTGCATCTTTCTGATTTGAATCTTCCCTTAACAGAATGTTTCCAAAACTACAGCAGCAATTTTTTAATTAATGCAATTATTTCTTGATTATTCAAGATGAATTCTAGAAAGTTATTAGGCGGTATAAACTTTCTTCTAAAATAACTAATAAAAAGCCATTTTAGAAAAAAAAAAAAAAAGCTGATCTATCAGAATTTTAACCCTGATTGATTTTTTAAGATATTGAATAATTTTGTGATATAGAAATAGACTGTTTAATCAGAGTTATTGAAATAGTAACAAATTATTTTACTCAAACCTTGCATTTGTATCTTCACAACTGGACATAAATTAACATAATGCAAGGAATAAATTATCTATTTAGAGTGAAAAAAGGTAAGAATACAAGAGAAATACGCAGATATGTTTTAAGAAATGCATATTAAAGTATCACATACAAATTGTCTCTGTAGTAGGTAAATCCTATGAAAGGCAGCTGGTTTCCCACGAAGGCTTTGGGGATTGGAAAGGTTTCCACGTCTCCCTTGTCGTCCTCAATGTCATCAAAATTACTGCTATCTATATCACTGCTAAGCTCAGGAACAACAGGAGCAGCAGCTATGAAGAGGGGGAAAAATATGCATTTCACTCCAAGATTCAGTTACTTGCTATCTACTGGTACCTCTCTTGTGTTAAAAGACAGTATTATAAGTTGTCCTTAAATAACTTGGAGTTAAATATGTATTAACCAGATAGCAGATCTGGAAATACTACTGTGAACAATTTTTTCTAGAGCAATCTATTTTTGTATTAGTTGTCTAATGCAAAGACCATCTAGTATGCAAGACATATTTGTTCAGGTAATCACACTTAAGAATACACTTCAAATACAATCATCATTTTTAGCATTTTTAGTAAATGTAACTCTAGAAGTTATGACAAGCTTATGAGAACTAATATACTTTGCTTTTTTACCTAAAGCTATCAGGTTCTCACTACCTTACATGAAAAGCAGTAAAACTGACAAGACCACTGTCAAACTGTCTTAACTACCAGAAGACTAAAAGAAAAATGAAAGAAAAAGAAAACCCACCTCAAAAGAACAAAAAACCAGAGAAACAGAACCTAATATTCATTCCTTTTAGTTAAAATTCTGAAACATCTAATTCCATTGTTTAAAATGGAAATGGCTACATTAAAAACATGATAAAGGTGAGATAATTCCAGTGGGAAAAATGTGTATTTATTAACTCTTACTCATATGAGGTTTTATAACACAAGTGATAAATATGAATGTTTGAGCAAGATTCGTGATATATAGAAAATAATTTATTCAGCCAAAAGTTTTTTTCATTTCTACTACTGCAAATACTGAATAAAACAGAACTTTTAACCTCATTTACTTACTCTCTCGAATGTTGTCCCAGTTCCACTGATCACTTCTGAAGAAAGGGTGATGCTTTATTTCTTCTACCCCATTTCTCCCAAGTCGTACATCCCTAAACAGCAATCAGAGTCACATTAGGAAAAATAGCTTCTTCTTTCTTTTTTTATTTCAATTCTGACTTGTTCATGAGCAGCAATGAAACTTTCAGTAAAGATTGTCTGTGTTAACCACACTAATGGTCAAACAAAAACAAAATTTAAAAACCACCAACCACTAATCTGTATTTCCTTATAAAAAATGTACTGATTCTTAGCATGCAGTCTCCCTGTGACTGCTAAAATGTCCAGAATCTGGAGTCTGCCACGTGGGGAGCAAAGCAAGAAAGAAAGCACTGAGGCAAAAACTAAGAAAAAACTAAAAACACAAACAAAAACTCAACACCCTTGGGGGAAATAAAACTGCAGAACTTTCGTGTCTGCCAAACCACATGACAGACCATAAGACGCAAGTGAAGGAAGGTCTAACTTGCTGCACAGAACAGTTATTCAAAGCTGGACTAAAATAAATATTCTACGAATTCCATCCTCTGCCCCACAACTAACCCTGACACATATCTTGCTGATATTTGCTGTGAAGTAAATCTTAAGTTCAACATGAAACTTATAGTTTGAACAGAGGAGTCGCTCTTGAAACTACGTACAAGAACAGGACATAAAAACAATGCATGGAAAAGAAGCAATAAATCACAGGGCTGATGTTTAGTCCTTTAAGCGTTTCAGCAGCGATCACGCAGCATCTGTTTCAAATAAATCGCTCGAGCCCTGTGTTAAATATAAACAGGAAGAGGAACACACGTAGTGGAAGTCCACCTTACTACGTTTATACTATTAAATTCTAATCATATTTTCTCTCTACTCTTCAGCCACTAAGGGTGAAAAATGCTGTTAAATAAAGCACATCCGTCCTGACCAACCGCAGTCTTGCTCAGTAGAGCAAACAATCTCTCTTCGAATGCAAAACCCATTACAAGGCATTTTGTTTTCCAAGTTCCTCCTTCTATAGTGGCGGCTGCCCTGCTCCAGCCAAGTTCAGGTAATCACAGGAAAGCACAAGAAGGCATCATCAATCCAGAGTATCTGTGGACCTACACCTACACTGTTGTTCTTTTAAATCAGTGAAATCGAAGATTATCTCTGCTTTCTAAAACTAGACAAAATATCAGTGTTCAGGTTAAGAACAAGCTTACACAGCTTAATTTCAGTAAGTGGCTTAGTTCCATAAACTTCTAGAATCTTTTTTGTAGCCAAAATAATAGCCTTACAAGTTTGTTAGCTATATTTACCAATTAATGCAACAAAGTAAATAAAAAAAAAATCAGTAAATACACACTTACTTTCAGAAAAGTATTTCCTTCCCCTTTTCTTAAGTAACACCTACATAGACATTGAGCAAAATAATTTTGTTCCTGCCTTGGAGGTTACAAATTACTTTCAGCCTTACAGGTTCATTACTGCAATTGGAAGGATTTGTTCAGCACAAACTGTGTTGTTAACAAGAGCTGTCAGAACTGCTTATAGAAATAAAATACAATACCTGGAAAAAACACTTCTAAAGAAAAACTAGAGAATGGGAGGCTTGGCAGAAGAGATCTGAACAGAGATCAGAAGTAGAAGAAGGAATTAACTTTCACAATGTACCATCCAAAATAAATACAGCCAATACCATCCAAAATAAAAAACAGTGCCAGAACAATATGTGCACTTACCTATCAGTTAAAAAGGCACAGATAAGGTTCTTTGCATGCTTAGAGATTTCCACATCATCTGGGAAATGCAATGAGTTCTTATGATCCATAATTTTACTATATGTTCCTACTAGTGAGTCTGCATAAAAAGGAGTATCGCCTGAAAATAAAATAGTAAATTGGCTGTGATTTTACATCATTTAAGTTATGTGAGTTGAACAAGACAAAAGAGATAATGAAAAGTCTACAAGTCTACCTAGAAGAGTCTTTTATTAAGAAAAATAAAGATATTGGGGCATGCAGGGTACAAAATAATGTATACTACTAAAAAATATTTCTCCCCTAAAATGTCTGTGTTACAAACTACACCATTTTCCATCCTGCCTATCACTACCAACATTTTGCCTGGTGAACTACATCTTTTGTTCTCCCTTAAGATTCTTAAATATTTTCTAATTTACATAATGGCTGACACCCATATGAATCAATCTTTAAAGACTTGCTAATGCACATTTGTTGGAAGGAATCCACCAAAGCTCTCTGAAGACCATTTCAGAGGCACGAAGGTCTATCCTCCCTAAGGCATGTCAGCTCTGAGTAGGAGCCTTCCCAGTGTGTTACCACACTGTTAAACCCATATTAATAAATCTTGTTGACTGACAAATTACATCAGCTTGAGCACCCACATTAACATGGCAGGTGGCTTTTAAAATCGTAAGACTTTTCTCACCCAGAGGATTCCAGCCTAGGCTGTAGTTAAAGATATTTGCAAGGAACTAGACTTAAGAAAGGTAAAATTGGGACAGGTGAAAAGAATAGGCGGTGATAAAGGCAACTGACAATCAAATTAACTGGCAACATCCTCAACATACAAATGGTTTGGGTCTGTAATCAAGAAGCTGCAACTTTTACAGAAATCCTTTCTCCCAACTAATCCATAGGTTTAATAGAGAAGGTGAACAGTCATGTGAGTTGGGTTCTTTTCTTGGTTCTGGTGTGCTGTGTGCAGGCAGGAATCCTCTGGCACTGCAGGATGCAGCTTTCCAACAAGGAACTGAGTGTTTCAAAAGCCACAAATGTGAAAAATTGTACAAACAGACCAACGGACAACAATCATCTGCTTTCAAGAGAACAATCCTAACTTTTGTCTCTTTCTGTCATTTTATGGCAAAATAAGAAATTAGTACACACCAGCTCAAACTAAACTTCTAGACTTTTAGTAAATTCATTAGGTTGCCATACCAGTGCATTGCAGGTGGGGATCACTGATATTTGCTGCTGCCTCCCTCCTTCCCAACCTTCTTCTCAATTGTCTTCTGTCATGGAAACAGCTTTGATTTTGGCCACACCTCAAAACTATCTTAAGTCACTGAACTAACGTTAGGATTCATCCTGTGACCAGCATTTTACCTTTTAGTTAAGCACATAATAAAATTTTCATAATAAAATTACCATTTTCATTAGAGTCTGCAGCTTTATCAAAACCAGAATAACAAAAGACTTCCTATGTTTTCTTTGAAGTGCAAAGTTTTAGAAGATCTTAACCAGAACTTGACATATAAGCACAGACAAAAATAGGTACTTTCTACCAATGTGTGGGATATGGAGAAATTAAGTAATATTTTCCTCCTAGATACAAGGGGGGGAAAAAGAGAAGCTCTGAAATGCTGAGAAAACATTCTGGACATCCATGTTCAATTTTTAAGAACCAAATAATTTTATTTACTGCTAAAATTGTTCATGAGAGACTATTAACTATAAACCACACATTCTTAAAGTCAAAATGCTTTAATTCTGAAAGAGTTGGAAATAGTAACAACATCATATATTCAAGTGTCTTTCCTGGCTCAGGATACCAGTAACATCAAAACTGCTGATTTGGATTTTTAATAATTGCATGCTCAATTCCATCCTTCCATAATCAGTATTTTGCTACCAGACTATCATACTGATCCTCACTGTATTTGAAGATGCAGATGACTCATCTCCTTAACAGATTATATTCTATGTTTGTTGCCATAGCAGTCCAGTGCATTTTACTAGAAAATCCTGACTCAAGCACTAAAGAAAGAATTGAGCCATATTTCCACATTTTGACCTAAGAGAAGACACTGATGTGCTATGGAAAAGAAGGAGAAAATTACAGTCCCGCCCTTGCATTCCTGTCTCATCTCTTGTGTCCCTGCAAACTCAATCCTGCCTGAGGTGGCACAAATGTGGTGAGGTAGCTGATCCCAGTTAAAACTATTCTAAGAATTAGTCAGGGAACTAATCACTGAGCAAGCACGCGAACAGCTGTCGCAGTGCGAGAGTGACACAGAGCAAAGAGAACAGGAATGAAGCCACAGCATCAGCCAAAAGTCAGAAGCTCTTAGTGAGGTAGGAGCAGCCTCCGTGCAGCAAAGCACAGCTAAAGGCACAGGGAAGAGTCAATGATAAGCTCATTAGCAGAAGAAATCACTACTTACCAACTAACATCTCAAAAAGGAAAACCCCTACAGACCACCAGTCACATTCCCGTCCATAGTAACCATCACCCCCCTGCGACTTCAGGACTTCGGGCGAGATGTAGTCGGGGGTGCCCACGGCCGTGTCGCAGCGCACCATTCCTGTCTGTGCAACAGCAACAACACACACAGCTCAGTTCAAGGGCCTTCTCAGCACCTCTTTAACCAATTCCTCTGTTAGTAGGCTAGAAAACCATAAAAAATACGGCCCAAAATACCTGGTTTGAGGAGTGTGCTTTAAAGACTATTTATAATTCAAGAAGCAATATGGATTGAAATGACATTTCTTGGTAATGTGCTATCTCTGCCTACTCCATAGTGATTTTTCTTGACTTCATCTTCTCAAAATTCACCAGTTTTATTATTTTTACCATTGATTTCAACATGAAGCTACACACCATATCAGACTGCTCCTTTTCTCATTGAATTCATGGACAACTTCAGAATAATTTTGACAAGTTATGAATTCTACACCCTACAAAGCAGACACATAACAATTTTGTCTAATTCAGCCAATAAGTTATGTTATAGGTAAATTTTTATAGACACATCTTGCTTTTATTTAGAGATAGGAAGAAGAATAAAAGGAGAAGCTATTTTTAAAGCCAGCAAAGCTTTCTTTAAAAAAACATTTTTTTTTGTTAAGGTATTACCACAGTTGTATCAATGGAATGATTCCTCATTCTCTGCTTCACATTGAAAAACTAAAAATGTAGGGACTAAGTGATGCAGAAGCATCAGTCAGCTCTGCCACCATTCTCATTCAGAGTTATAAGTCTTACTTCCTTTAATGAAATTCACTCCTGAGAGACCAGATGGATGAATGAAATTAAATCCTGGATGAAGTGAGAGAAGTACCAAAAACACACTCATCTTTTGTTCTGTTTTTCAATCTGAAGTTTTATCTAAGTCATTTTACAAAGATTCATCATGCATTTTGCCAGCATGAATGGCCATACATATTAATTCTGAATATTAATACAGAATATTAGTAGCAACAACTAAGGTCAAAATACATATTTAAAGAAAATAAGAGAAACATTCCATTTTGGGAATTGTACTGATATGCAGAATGTATACACCACATTACAATATTCTCTCATACACAATATGAACTGTGAAAACCTTTTCTTTCTATACTAAAACAGAACCCAGAAAGTCATGAACCAGTAGGTAAAAACTAAAGGTTTTTAGTAGAGACCTACGGAGTAGTTAAAATGTCCTCTTGACAAAAGCCTAACATCTTCCATGACTCCATGCTAAAACTGAAACCTAAAGAAATTTTAACTTCACAGTTCTAGAATGAAGAGTAGGTAAACTTTTGCATTCCATACTGAATGAGACAGTACATAGCTTATTCATATGGGATAAGAAAATGAAGTTACCTCTTTCCAGAAGACCTATTGCATTCATTGGGCAAAGAAAAATACAAACATAATTTAACACTGCAAAATAAACTAAAGGTCAAGGACTCCAGAAATTTGAAGTTGAGAGCATTTGAAAATGGATCTAGCACACAGCAGGAACCACTGTTTGCATATCCTACTTGTCACAGCACTCTGGGCACTAACCTGCATGTCTTCTCTGAAGTCTAAGCCTCTCATTGCTTTGAGCACAGGAGGAATTGCTCTAGGGTTATGTGATTCTGCACATCCAGTAGGACTGTGGCAACTTATTGAGGCCTCCAGCACTGGTGTGTGTCTATCTCTTCCTTATCCAAACACCAAATTACAACAAGGGAAAGTCTGAATTTTTGCTCAGTCAAATCTGGTTGAAGCAACCTGAATCCCTCCCTGAGTAAGGAGATTCTTTAAAAACAAGTCACCAAAACAGTTCTGAAAGAGTTCTCTGAAGTCTGCAGATTCAGTCACAGCCTCTCCACCTTGACACCTAAGCACTTAATAACACCCCACTTCCTATACCTCTATAATTAATACACCAAAGCATACTTTATAATATGCTACACATGTTGATATTTTCTGAAATCTTAAACAAAGCAAAGGCTGCACCAAAATCCAGCCAGACTTACACGTCTGATGGGTGCTATGCAACAACAAGGAAAGTCTTTTCAACAATGTTAGAGATACTACAGAACTCCATGTAATAAAACTTTAAGTTTTCAGACAAGCTGTCAAAGAATTGAACAGTAAAACAAAAAAAATATTCTACATTAAAAGAAGCCCTTGCATGCTAACATCAGGTTCAATGGGTCATAGCTCTCTGAAGCACATGGAGCTGGTTGTACTTATTCCCTATAAAACTCTCTACCTTCTGTCTCAGGAACTAACCTAGAAATGCATTCACAGATCACAGAACAGCCTGGCTCGGAAGGGACCTGAAACATCATTTGACCCAACGAGTCATAGGAAAAGGAGCTGACATAAGATTATCTAGCACCCTGTGGGACTGCATCACAAAGTGGGGATTGTACCATGTCCTTGGGGAGGCTGGTCCATTATCACCTGAATATAAAATTCCCAGATTTCTATTCCACTCTTACACACTTCTTCTTTCAAAGAACTTGGGAGTTGGTTTGTATATATTTTTAAGTACTGGATACCTTTAATACCATAGTCAGACTGTGATCTCAGTCATCAAAGCGAAGTAAACAGGGACATGCTCTCTGTCCAGTACAGAGAATCTTGGCAGTCCTACATTCTGAAGAGACTTAAATGGTGCTGTTTTCTCTGGACAATGTATTACTCCTGTGTTTCAAACACTAAGACTCTATTTATGCTTGAGTTGCACACTTTATCAGTTATCATGCAAAGCTTCCTGTGGGAGTTTTGGGCAGTGTTGGACATGAAACTTTTCTCATCACCTCAAAAGATCAAGGTGGACCTTGGAACTCATCTCCTGCAGCTATGTGAGAGATGTACAGTGCACAAGTTTTTAAAAAATGGTTGTCCAGGAGACACAGCAATGTTCTTGCAGCTCCTGACAGCTTGGAGGTGAGGTTGTAGTGCTTCCCAGCATCATTCAGCATTATTATATTGCTGAAGACAAAGAAATTCATCTTCCAAGAAGATCTCCATCAAACCTGAAGGACTTGCTGTCTTGAACCAAAGCTGACAATCAGGCTTTCACTGCCTCGGGAAGCTCCTTCCAGTAAACAAGAGCTGGAGGGTGTTTGTGCTAACACTGCAGGCAGCTCGTGCAGGGTGCTGCAGACACTGAGGCACGAAGGATCCAGCAGAGTTCTTTTCACTGGACCAGCTTCAGTGAGAAAGAAGCTGGGTTCCGAAAAGAGGAACTGCATGGGCTGAGGCAATAATCCCAAGTGGCAAACATCCCTTCTCTTGGTCACATCTTTCTCAACAGATACTCTCTGAATCTGTGCTCTGTGCTGAGAGCTCAGTTAGCACAGGGTAGTGCTGTGCATGGCAACACTCAGAGCTCCTACGATCCCCACCAAAGCCAACTGCTGTCTGATTTCTTACACAGCACCTGAGGATTAGACAGACACTAGTGAACCCTGCCGTAGTCTACCTTATCATACATAAATACCAAAAAAAGGAACCATGATTCCTACTATAACTTTCAGTCTAACTCCATTCTTTATTCAATAACAGAAATATTCACTTTGTTGCCGATTTTTAAAAATACAACTAATTAAAAAACAAAACAAAACAAACAACGAGAGACAACACTACAAGCCCCCAATTATCACAACTGAGTTACATAAACAGAAAGGTTCCTTTTATGCACTAAAACACTTAGCAGCTCTTTTCACAAAATGATAAGGAGAAACTGCAGCAAGTGTCAGTTCTGGCCTGGCCTGGTTGACCTAAGCAAACACTGAATACAATTCCACAGCAAAGGTCAAAAAAATCTCACAACAAATTGCAGCAAAATTTTCCTGGACTCTCAACTGCATAAGGAAGATGCTAATGCTCATTCCTACTAAAAGAAATTCAAATTAAAAAAAAATAAATAAGTATTGGGTAAGCATATATTTTCTACAAATCAGTCCGCCAACACCAATATTATATTTACACAGCTGGGTTGTGTTCATGTTTTGTAAGAAGTAGTATGAGATTTGGAGACAATCCAGAACCTCTCAACTTCTAAAGCTTCCTGTAGAAAAAATTTTTGCCATTCCACTGAGTCTGAGAAACACAAAGAACTTAAATGCAATCCTGTAAAAAATTAACTTCTCTAGGAGATCATTGGTTCATTGATGATGCCCAGTCTAAAGTGGAGCTCACTGTTATTTTTACGAGAAACATGGATGCATTTCTCACATTTACTGAACCACCATCCACATTTTAGTATTCCATTCTTTCAACAATAGCAGCAAAAAAGAAAAAAGTAAAAGGCATAGGTCCATGATTTCTGGGGTTCCAAAACAGAGGATCACCTTTTTCATATAATGAGCTTTTTTGATGCTTTTTTGTTGACACTTCCAATGAACAACAATGTCCTTAAGACATTACAACCTTCTGACTCAAATATTAATATTTTTAAGGACTGAATTAAGAGACCAAGTACTGCTTTTGCTTTTTGCAATTAAAGGAAATGCTGTAGTCTAAAATACAGGCAAGTAAATCAACAAAATGGAGGTAAATGTTATCTCTGCCTTTAGACTAACAACTACAACATCAATTAAACTGAACAGAGTGAACTTCAATACAGAACAGCTGCAGTTGGACAATGATGAAATTAATACGCTATCATGTGAAAAAACCTCACCAAACCAGACACATTATTCTGGATACTGCTGAAGAGATATTAACTTAATGATGCAAATGCAAACTAAGTAGATTGCAGAAATCATGTCAAGGGCTGCCTACACAATACAGAAAAAAACCCAAAACATAAAAGCAAATAAGATTAAAAGGATCACCCTTGCCAAGAGTACTACAGAAAACATTCAAAGACCAGGTAAATCATAGTATACATTCATATGTTATAACCTGTTACAGTTTTTCGGAGGAACAATATATTCTGTAAATTACAGCATAACACTGTCTGTCAGGCAAGATTCTAAGACTGCAAACTACAAAATGTAGTTTTATTTTCAGGTTTTTTTTATAATATAAAGTATCCCATTAAAAATATTCTTATACAAACTCATTAGAAAGCTGTATTTGGTTGTACATAGCAAAATCTGGACACAATTAAATAATTTTAACTGACATCTTGGCATCCTAACAGACAACTAACAGATTTTGATCAATGTATCACATACCACTGCTGCTGTACCGTAACCTCATTTGAATGACCACTAGAGGATGCTATGAGAACAATTAGATACAGGAAAAAACCACACAGAATGTATCTTGCCTATAAAATAATTTCATTTACAAAAAAATGTCAGCTTGTGAACTGTTCCAGGGTTATTAATGTTGAATCTAAGACTTATCTTGCAAGCTTCTCAAATATTTGGCAAAAAAAAATGTACCTCAGAAATGCATAAACACACATGCTTTCAAAAATAGCAAAGAGTAAGTTTACATCCTTCTTCCGTGTGAGAGAACAGTTTATAACAGAAAAGGTTACACTATTTAAACTACTCTTATATTTAAAAGCAGGAAGCAAGAAACATCTTTCTAAACAAGTAGATAATTTGATGGATATTCCTTTGGGCATTATACTTCATAGGAAAATAACCTTAGATGTAATTTAGAATTACAGTTCAATAGGTGGTAAATTATTCAGTTGCATACTTACTTCATCCATTTTCATGCAAGTGCCAAAATCTGCCAGCTTCAGATGCCCATACTTATCTAACAGCATATTGTCAGGCTTTACATCTCTGTGTATCAAGCCCATGGAGTGAATTGCATCAAGAGCAAGAACAACTTCAGCTGTGTAGAACTTGGCCCATTTCTCAGGCACATCGTAATTGCTCATAAGGTTTACAAGATCTCCACCTGGCATGTATTCCATTACCATGTACAAATACTTGTCATCTTGAAAGGCACAAAATAGCTGCAACATTAAAAAAAGGAAAAAAATGCCATTACTTTTCAGACAGCTAGGGAAAAGAATAAAACTCTTTATCTTGAAGTTTCTTTAGACCTGAAAATATGTTTTCAAGATTACTTTTAATATGGACAAAATATACATTTTTCTATTAATTACAACAGTACCTTGAAATTTACTGAACTTCAAAACTCCCTCACTATAATTTTTTTAGAAGTGAAAAAAAATATTTCCTGATTATTTTAATACTATAGGCATCTACCTATCTATTTATCTATCTACCTATCTATCTACCTACCTATCTATCTCCATGTTTTTTGGCATTGAGAAGTATCACTGCGTCTAAATGCAAAGTATCAATCTGCAACAGCTAACATCATGTTCAGATTTGAAAATAGCTCAATAGTGAACAGCACCTTACACTGTTTCCAAATTTTCTATATTAAAAATTCCTTATCTCTGTACACGTTTGCAAAA
Organism: Petroica traversi; assembly: GCA_025920805.1. NCBI lineage: Eukaryota > Metazoa > Chordata > Aves > Passeriformes > Petroicidae > Petroica > Petroica traversi. The sequence continues at coordinate 4,637,867 of JAHLSL010000038.1, forward strand.
TCACTGCTTACTTGTTCCTAAATCAACACATATTAAAATAAGAAATAAAAACAAAATGTTCCTGAAGACAAGTATGACTCAATACAAAGGAACTGTCCTTAACAATAAAATACTGATCTGGTGTAAGTTGCAGTCAGTATATTTCCTACTGGCATGATAGTGAAAGTAAGTTCAGTCTCTTTAAAATCTACTTCAGACGTAGAGTGCAGAAGTTTTAGAGATTCCACTCCGTGATCACCAGGTCTGAAAATAGCCCAGTCCAGCAAAAAGCATTACTATCAAATGTTCAATGACTGGTATGAAAAAGGCCCTGAAAGTCTCACATTATTTCTCAGGGAATAGTGCCTTATCTTAAAAACTGAAATAATTCACATCTTTAAATTACACAAACAAAACTATAAGGCAATTGAAAAATAGGATGTGTGGAAAAGGCAAAATCACAATCAGGGAGACTGTGGAGGATGAGGAACCATGAAAGGCAGGTATGTTATTACAGAGATTCAGATTAAAATTAATTGTATAACTAGTGATAGAAGACCTAGATTAGAAATATATATCTTAATGCAGGTATATTACACTGTATTTGTTGGCACAAATGGATAATATATGCAATATATAGTATAATAATGCATTGGGTCATCCAAATGAAGATTCAAAATAACCTCTATTTTGTCACATGTAGAGATATTAATAAAATAATAAATAACAACACTATGTCTTTATACAGCACTTTTGTTATTGCCCTCAAGGGATTTCATGAAAAAAAAATTAAAACTACCTCGGACTCTTGTTTAATTTCACATTAAAAACTAGACACAGAGAAGCAGTGTGATTTGTCCCAGTTTCTAGATCAGAACAGGACCTAAATTTTCTTCAAACCAGCTCAATGTCCTACTCCACTGGACCACATCACCTAAATAAATCACACTAATACACTCAATCATAGAAGGCACAATTGCAAGTACAATTCAGTTCATTTGCTATTTACAAATGCAGACACAGATTTATATCCTGCTTGTGACAGTTGCCTTTGAAAATCCATGTTGTGCATTTCTTGTTACTTTCAACTGCATGTGAAAAATAGTTCCTGGCAATTACTGTTACTAGAACAAAGAACTAAATAAAAACATCATTTATTTGTTTAAGTATTTCTGCTCAATATTGGCAAGAGAACAAAACATGCTCATGTATACCTGAGGTAAAGTGTTATGAAAAATATATGGAAAGCTTAAAGCCAGTCTAATTAAATATATAGAAGCATGGCAATATATATGAGAGCATTTAAATTAAGTATTTAACAAAATTAAGGACTAACAATTTCTCTAAGCACACGCTTTCACTACTCCTTTTGTTAACTGGTGCAATTTACCAATTACAACAAATGGCAATAATCAGTACTGATTGTTCCCAAAGGCATAATTCACATTACAGCATCTTGATGGCACATGTCATGAGACAGCTGCGAGTGATGCTGTTCAGACCCAGCTGAAGAAGTCAACTCTCCATTACTTGGATATGGCGAGTGCTGATGCTCAGAAAAGACCACTAAGAAGATGGGTTCAAGGAAACCACTGCTACAGCCCCATCTCACAGGAGACCAGGGCTGCACACTCACCCATATATCAAACTGCAGCTGAAAAGACAGTGACTGTTTAAAGCACTCTTAATACCGGTTGCCTACAATCAACTGACTGTATCATGAGGAAAGACTTGAAATACCAATCACATTTGTTCCTACACTCCTATACAGAATTTTTCATTGTTGCAAAGATAACTTCCCTACTATTTCAAATAATTATGTAGGCATTTCAAAAATCAGTTTAATTCTGTTTTAGGATGCATTTGTAGTGACTAAAATCTAAATTAAGCTACTTTCTAACACTGCCAAATATACAAAACTTAGTGAAACTGCTGTAAAACTTGAACCTAAACCTTGATTTGAGTTTCAATGTAAATTCAAAACCAGCTCAAGACTGGGAAGTATTTATGGCATCATAATCATTAATATTGCTGCTATTATTATTTTAGTTTTACACATCTTCCTTACCTGAACCACCCACGGGCTGTTGGCAAAGGCCATGATATCTCTTTCTTCCCAGAAAAAGGCTGAATCTGATCTCTTGATCATTTCAAATTTACTAAGCAGCTTCATTGCATAAACCTTCTGTGTCATTTTATGGCGAACCTGTTGGTTGAGAAAGAAGAGAATCCACCTTTTTAAAATGCCTTGTTGAAAACCTGAGTGACAGCATAGCATGTTTCTGCTACGTGCAAACGGCTTGCTGGAATTTGATGCCTCCAGGTCTTCATACACCCAATTTTCTACACAGTAAGGATTTGAGAACTTCCAAACCTAAAAAGATAAGCTTAACAGCTGCTCAAAAACCCCCACCACTGCAGGAAAAAGTCTAACTCTACTTTTATTTTCTTATTCTGAACAATGTCTAGCCATTGAATTCATTCACTTTAGAAACTGAGCAAGCAATTTGCTTCAGCCTCTGCCAATTTTTTTTACACCTAAACATGATTGCTCTTAATTCTTTGCCTAAATATTTTTTTAATTCACTTTAAATGGTGAAAAATTAATACAATAAATCTTGTTGGAAAACTGGAATTAAAGCTTTTATTTTTGAAAACATTTTTGAAAACTTCATCTGAATGCAGACATGAAACCAAATCCTTATATTGCACACTGCAGTAATTACTCAGCTAATTAATCATGAGACATTCTATTTTATGAAAAAAACTACTAAAGGAACAGGTTTTTAACATTCTTGAGTGTTTTTTAAAGAAATCAAGGTGAGAAGTATTCGGCTGTAAGAAGTCTGAGTCATCAAGACCTTAAGTTTCTGCCTATTAGTTTTTCTTGTTAAAATAAAAAATTCAGTGGACTAGTTTGTGAAATCAATTTATGAAAATTGTGAAGTGCACAGAAACTGAAGTTATGATTTTTCTGGTGCATTTAAAACCCCTCACACCTAGTAAATAAAGCAGATCTCCTAACTTCTTAGTTTGGCACAATTTCTGAGTTTAATTATGCTACTTGAAAGAATGTTTAAAAGGCTTTTCTGAACAGCTGTTGATGCAGGTCCATGATATCTGCAGAGCAAAGCTTCAGAGAGGCACCTACTTATTCTAGAGATCTGAGAGCATCAGTCTCCTGCTCCTGAGGAGCTGTAAGAATTAATATTGCTGAAGGAATAGAAGAAGCATGAGGTGGAAGAGGTAGTCTTGGAAAGAGCAAGAACATGAAAAGAAACAGGATTATTTAAGGACTTGCTGTTCTTGAAATTGGGGCTTTTTGCCTTCAAGATAAAGGTGCAAAGGTTTTATTATTAGTATCTTGCATAGTTTAACACTAACAAACAACCTTCTATACAATCAGACCAAGAAACCTCCAACCTAACACCAGAACAGAAACATGGTATCTATGTGCATTTACAATAAGCATATTTTAGGACACTCATTAGTCAGCTAGTGAAGGTGTCCTAAAACAGTATTTTGAAAACTAACTTCTTCCCATTTACTAATCCCACATGGGATTATTTATAAAGACTTGGTGGTACACCACAAACTATACTTTCCTAAGAAGAGCTTTTGTAATCCTGCCCAATACCAGAACATACACAAAGACCAGAAACCTCAAAAAAATACTGTTTAATTATAGATGCATTTTCTATGAAAGCTCACGTTGAAGCTCTGCAATGTATTCAGTAGTTTACAATTCCTAAAGTTGCTGTGTACTCTTGCCTAGGTGCAGTTAGAGTAGCTGCCTTCATTTAGAAAAACCAACTGTCTCCCATAACTTGGGCAATAAAATTCTTGAAAGTCAGCACAGCCTGAAGGTAGCTCATGTACAGGAAAGGCAAGTAAACAGGGGTGGGGGGCCCAAAATCACAGTCTGTGCACCTTTCTAAATAGTGTCAATAGGTTTCTTGAGAAAATTTCAAGGTAGGTACTTTCTCTATACAAAAATTCCAGAACCAAAGCAATACAAGTACAGTGGCACAGCCAGAGGCACAGTGTGTCTTGGCACACCTTGCAGGTGAGCAGACCTACTGCTGACATTCCTCCTTCTATCAGCACCGTGTGGCCCCTGGAAACAACCTTTGTAACTGCTACTCACTGTGCTCTTTACTCAGAGCTATATTTGTACATACAGATATTGGCTCATACAGATTATTCATGTATTAAACTGTCATGATGTTTCAATTTTGTCCAACTGTTAAAATGAACTGCCAAATTTAAACTGCAGCTCACCAGAGTAACTCTCAAAATAGGTAGGAAAATCCCTTCATGCCATTAGCACTGAGTAACATGGCCTTGTTTAACTCATGAAAATGCATTAAGAAAAAAATAATTTCACTCTACTCTGCTTCAACAATCTAATACTTTCAATAAACAAGTACACACAAAATGTATCCATAATTTCCACAGCATTCACATGGGAAGACAATCTGTCGGCAAAGAAAATAACACATCCCTTTGAAGGTATCAGATTGAGTACATACTATTGGTAATGGTATTTTCACTTATGATTTTTTAAAAAAATGAAGATCCTAGAGCGGAATTTTGAAGTGAACTTCAAGGCTTGAAGTAATTACAGCTTTCCTAAAATATTTAATAAAGCCATAAGAAATTACTACAGACAGGATATCAAAGTTCATGTCCTGACAAATTTTTAAGTAATAAAAAATGTCTGCTTTCTTTATCTGCTTTACTACAGAACTGCACATCAGCAGTGGATAGGGAACTAAACCTAATAAACAAAGCACTTAATGAAGAAAAATAAATCAGCATCTGTTTATGCAGGCCATGACAACCACTGGTTTGCAATACTAAGAAATCAGAAAGAAAAGTCTGTCATCCAGACCATCCTGTAGCACCCAAACACAAGGAAATGTTAACTTTGCTTTTGTTTTCTCTTCCAATATATGATCAGGTCAGTCTGCTGTGTCACTGCAACATTACAGTCCTTCATGGTTAGACCTGGGAGAAGGAACTAAGGATAAGTTTCAATTCAAATCAAGAGGATTTTCCACAAGTGAAAACAAGCAAGAGGTACTCAGGATGTTGTTTCATAAATTACTGTTTCTGCATAAACCAGAAGTAACATATTAAGCACCATAATTCAATTTTTCTGTCTGCCCTAGACACCAGCCACTTTAATTCATGGCACTGCATAAGAGAAGTGATCTGGCAGCTGGCAATTATTTTCTTCACTTTCCCCATCACTACAGACCCAGCAAAATCACAGACCAGAGCTCAACTGTAGAGTTTAATACTTCTGGATTTATAAGGAAATTTTTTCTCCACCACAGTCAGATGCTCAGACCAGAGTCATCTGATCCCTCTTTACTGGGCTATTCTTTAAATTTTTTGGAGGGGACAGGAGGAGGAAAAAGCAATTTCTTTTTAAAAGAAATTTAGCTGTAAGACTCAACAGTAGAGAATGTGTTTCACTTTCTTGACAGAATCTGAAAAGCTGACTGCTTCACATCGCTTCTTTAGCAAGAGAATGCTATACTGGAGCAGAAGACTCAGGGAAAACAAAATTAAATTAAGGAAGTCATAGCTGATCATTTTATGCTGCAAACATTACAAGCCATAAAATGAGCATACTAATATAATCATTAGAAACATCTAATAAATACTTGTGCTACAATACCTATGCACAATAACACTTACTGATAACACATTCATTAATTTAACTCATGCACTTAATCATGTTTTATTTATGGTTCTTTCTGTATTTAATCCTCACTGAAGCAAATTTCTATTTCGATCACAGAAAGTGTTGCAAAATATTTTCATTACCGCAGATCCATCATCTGCAACAGTGGTGTTAACATTTTGAATGGAGTAGAAATAGATAGAGCTTAGCTCAAGAGTTTAAACTTGTACCATACCTTGTGAGGCAAAAAATTGAGGTAGTATGTCCACATCACCAGCTAATATTAGTTCAGATGTGCAGCTGTATTTACTAGCCCACTGCTTCTCAGCTGTAAGACTGCATAACATTATGATTTTTACTTGTATTTTTACACTCCAGAAAAAATGTTCTTTTAAATTGACATGAAGTACAGAAAAGCTCTATATGAACACACAGACGTTTCTTTCCAATTCCAAGGATTCTTGCTTTTTCTGAAGGGCTTATTAAAGATTAAAAAAAAAACAACCCATGACAACAATACAACCCAAACCCCATCACTGTATGACCAGGTTACTAGGCATTTTGTCATTACTTTTTAATGGCTGGCCAAATGAAAAATAAAATTTGTCTTCAGATCCCTCAAAGTGCCCAACTGCATTATGTACACTATGAAAAACCATCTCTTCTTAAAAATTTAAATTGTGCATGACATGGTGAATTAAGAAAAACAGTTTCCAGAACAAATCAGGACCTTCTATTTGAAATGGAATGTTAAAAAGAAAATAAGAATCATTTAGAAAAACCCTTCTGTTCTTAAGAAATATACATATGAAAACAATGTATTTTCATTTATGAAGCATATAAAAAATATAATTCTCTTGGATGCTTCCAGGAAATACACGAGTGTGACATCTAAAAATGACACATGACTTCTGTCATTGAGACTTTCTCCTTTTCATCTCCCACCCTCTCAACAAATGGACGAGGAACTCGGCTCCTTACTACTTGATTTTTCACTGTCTTCTCATGCCAGTGCGTAAGGAGTGTCTCTATTTTCTGCTACCTGTGGTTAATGTAAAGATACAAAATGTCTAATAGAAGTCTTTAAAATAAACCATTTGATGTGACTGTCATTGAAAAGACACGGAGTAGCCTGCCTTCTTACAAACATCCTGCAGCAGCCCCTTCACAAGAAAGTAATGTTCTGCTGCAGATTTTGGTTTTTATTAAAATTTCTTGCCTGCAAAGATATAAAACCACAGAAAGATAATTCTTTAAAGTCTTGTTAGAAAACGAGGATTTTTGGAAATACTCCACTCCATCCTTCATTCACTCTTCTGGACAAAAACAAAGCGTAAATGACCCTGATAGAAATAGGGAAGAGGGTGCTACATTCTCATGTTACCAGACAAGGATGAAGGTGTCTTAAAAAATGACAGATAAATAAAAATTGCTGATTAGATGTTGCTATCCATCACATTAATCACATCTAAATTTGCAAATTACCCATGAGTCATGCAAATAATATTAGGCTAGTCAGAGGGGGTTTTTTTCCAGTTCCAACAAATTTCAGCAACATTAATATGGAAAACACAAAGAATTTTATATACAGATCATAAATTTCTTGCCATTATACACTGTGTACCTCCTAAAAGCCCTTCACAGCTTAGATCTTACCACATTCCTCAACAAAACTCCAACACATCTTTGTATTTTTTGAAATGGTTATACATTACAAGACAATATGATATTCCCGCTTCCTAGTGCAAAATTACCACACAGCAGAAAAATGCCAGTTCCACATCAACAAGTACAAGCAAAAGGGTAATTTTTGTTACCTTGTGGTAACAAGATAAGCTTCAATTGCAGTAAATTAGTTGCCCCCCTTTCCATTGACTTGCTTCACATATCTCTACCTCTAAAAATGCTCACAGGGAAAATCACCATGGATCTGTTATCAGTTAGCTCATGATAACTTGGCCCTAATGTTTGCATACTGAATTCTATCTGGCACTTACATCCAATGCTTATTTCAAAACAACACACCAATCCATCTTATACCTATGTTCACATTTTTGTACCCTTTATCAGGCAGTAGGACTTGGAAGTCCTGGAAAAACCAAAATTAAATGAAAATCAGACTACATGTAATACACCAAGTTACTTTTTGTAGTTTGATTACCTTTTCTTAATAACAGGCTTTCTCTGCAATAGAAATTTTAGAAGTAATCCCATTCATACTTTAGGTATTATATTGCATACAATGTTGAGGAGATAAGGTCAAGAAAAGAATCTTTAAAAAATCCTGAGAGTCATGTCTCTTAAATACAATGGAATCACAATTATAATAACAAAACAAAAATCTTTTGTCGCAGTGTTCACATGCTCTTTTGTAGAAAGTTTCAGGCATTATTATACAGTGATACTTGTGGCCAAAAAGATTTAGAATTGCCATGAATTGCCTTTTTTATTTTGATCAAAGGATAGAAAACTGATTCCTGAGTTCTTCCCTTCCTATTCATCATGTTTTAAACTCAGATTTATTGTTTACTATGCACAGAAACAATCTCACAATACAATGAAAAAGACACTTGTTCTTTTTAAGAATGAACTTTTAAATATAAAACAATGAAGATTGAGGAGGTTTTGACTAAAGCTGCTAATCTGTCTAAACATTAAATCATTATTTTCTTACCAGCTGCACTTCTCCAAAAGCTCCTCTTCCAATAACCTTAACAACATCATAGTCTTCAGCTTTCATTTGTAAAGCTCTGATTTTTTCCACAATCTTCTCATCTAAAAAATCAAACAGAAGTTGTGATAATGCATGTATTAACAGAACACAAGAGTAAAAATAAGCTATTTTTATTCAAATGCTTAGAGCCTTCTTAGAAAGTCTTGAAATCTGCAGTCACTATGAATACTGCCTTTCATTACTCTTTGGAAACTATTAACTCTCTACCTTTAGCTGTAACAACTAAAATATCTTACACATTTTGCTGACTCTCACTTCACACCTCTAATAACCACTCTGGTAATGAAGAGAGCCAGAGATGCCTATCTGGAATTTTCAATGATTCCTTGCTACCCGCTGTGCTCCCAGGATCCACTGACACCCCACTGATAATGCCGAGGTGGAGCTCGTGGGATGCAAAAAGCACTGCAGGTGCAACCTGCTCCAACACACCTGAGGGTTCAACAGCACTCCCAGGGAAAGGAATGCAACTCGGTAACCTTCACATACAACTGCAGATCACACAAAGATCTGGCACATCCCCTCATCCCTTCCATACGAAACACTGATTCAGGTTTACATATGTGTATGTATCTGCTGGCCATCTCAAAGTGCTTTTTTTGGTGTTCAGCACATGTATAGTTCTACCCGTCTTAAAGTTATGTCTGCAATGCTCTGTTCAGCATTCTGCAGGTAAGCACTGCCTTACTGGCAATTGTGAGAATCTGTAAAAGGGAAAACAGTGAAATTCAGATCTCTGACAAGTTCTAAAAGCACACAAGGTCTTAGACTCTTTAATTTTGTATATGAAGCATGCTATGAATGCATTCCTGGCTAAAATAATTTTTAAAATCTATTCTTATTGCAAAGACAAAAATTAAATGGAATCAGTGAATGGAATCCATAATGCTGGAGGTAATCTTAGGCATGACAAGCCCTTGCACAAAGCAAAACAGGTGGCTGGAGCACGAATTCTATCAGGAAAGAGCGTGAAATTGTATGAAAAGCTGTAGATGCTTATATTCAGAGAGGGGTAGAGGTGTATATTGTGAGATCCATGTTTAGGGTCAAATACCATGGAATTTTATCCCTAGAAAGGCATTAAAGAGGATCTCAGATCTGAATACAGGGGAGAAAATGATCAGAAATACAGTTAATTCAGTATGACATTAAAGATGACATGGTCTAAGGGAGTTAATGATAAAAACATCTAGTAAATAGCTTAACCATTCCTACATATTCATGAAGAGCAGCTTGGCAGGCTACAAGCAATCCAGGAGATGCCTGACCATCAGGAACATTTCTTTTCTCCCAACCAAGCAATAAGCCGAATCAGGGAGGCACTCTGATTTATTACTCACAAACAAGAGCAAACTGGCTCAGGAAGACAAAGTCTGTGGCAGACTTGGCAGAAGCAATTGTGAGATGGTGGAATTTAAGACTCGAACAGACCAGGAGAAGGAAAATAGCAGACCTTGGACCTCTGGAGAACAGACTACAGCTCGTTTGAAAAACTCACTGGCAGGATCCTGTGAAATGCTGCTGTGAAGGGCAGAGGAGTGGGCTGATCTTCAAAGATTACATGTTTATAGCACAAGAACAATCTGTTTTAGTCAGCTAGAAATCAAGCAGGAATGGCAAAAGGCCAGTCCGCCTAAATGGGCAACCTCTGCCTCAACTCAAGCACAAAAGGTAAAGGTTTGGAACATGGAAGCTGAGATGGGTTACCCAGCAGGAACCTCCCAAACAAATAAAGATGGGATTAGGAAAGCCAAGCTCAGCTGGAACTGAAACTAGCCATGATTATGAAGGGAAACAAGAGACTCTATTAACACATTGGCAATTAAAGGAATGAGACAAATATGGTCCCACTGCTCTCAGCGAGGGAGGTGATCTGGTACCAGGGACATGGAGAAGATCAAGGTAGTCGATGACTTTTTTTGCTTCACTTCACTCTCAAGCCCTGTTCAGAGACTTCCCAGCTCCTTGAAGCCAACAGCAGAGTGTGGGGCAGCACAGTATCACAGTAGAGGAAGCTGAGAGTTAAGGACCAGTGAAGCAAACTTGGCATACACCAGGTCTCGAGGCAACACAGGATGCATCCAAGTGTGCTGAAAAAAGCAGTCAAGACCATTACCAGGCTGTTCTCTATCACCTTTGAAAGGTCATGGCAATTTGGGAAGGTGATGACTGGAAAAAAGCAAATGTCATGTCCATGTTCTAATAGGGCAACCAGGAGGCTACAGAGTGGAACAGCAGCCTGACCACACTGCCCAAGATGATCATGGAGCAAAATCCTTCAGGAATCCCCTTCCAAGCACATGATGCACACGGACGGATAAGAACAGCCAGAATGGATCTAAAAAGGACAAACTGTGTTTGATTAACCTGATTTCCTTCAATAAAAAGGTGTCTGTGTTGGTGGACAAAGGGAAAGCAGTGTATTTCCTTGACTGTACCATGACTCCAACACAGCATCTCAAAGTATCTTTGTAGCCAAACCAGGCTGACATGGATTGCACAGAGAATTACCAGGCAAGTGGAAAACTTGCTGGAGTCACAGCCAGCAGTTTTGAGTTCAAAGCTGATACACTGGAGGGCAGGGTGGCTCCTATGAGTGACCCAGACAGGATGAGTAATGAGTTGACAGGAAGCTCAGAGTTCAACAACAGCAAGTGCAGAGTCCTGTAGCTGGGATGGAACAGCACCACACGACAGAACAGGATGCACTCACCAGCTAGAAGGCATCATAAGAAAGAGGACCTGACAGCCATGGTGGACGACAAGCCAAGCAGAGAGGAATGAGGAGCCAGCCTTCACACTGACTATGCAAGTATGTGTTGGCAAATGCACAGCCAGTAGGTTGAGGGAAGTACATTTCCTCCCCTATTTGTCATTTGTGAAACCATATGTGGAATAGTATTACTAACTTTGGGGTCCTCAGTGCACAAAAAATACCGAAACATTCCCTAGCTTCATGGCATACCAGCAAGATGCTCACATGATGCTCAAGAGAAGCGGAGAGAATTGGAATTGTTCAGGTTAGGGATAGATAAATGGTTGGCTTCAATAGAAGTTGAAATGAGGTTTTACTTCTAAGGGTACAAAGTGAAAGTACAAGGGTCACCAGACAAGATGAAATATCAGAAATCCTATTCTGTAGGAAAAGAATAGTAATAACTGGGGAAAGGTACAGACTGTCAAGTAGAGTTGCAAAACCTCCACCTTTGCAAATTCTCAAAATTCAACTGCACAAGAACCTAAACAGTCTGATAAAACATCAAAACTGGTTTGACTTTGAGCAGAGAGTTGGGCCAGTTGGCCTCCAGAGATACTTCTTAATCTGTGGAACACAAAAACACAACTGTAAGTTTCTTCTTCTGAGGAAAAGACTGGATGTGATAGGGAAGAGAAGAGATTCATGTTACAATGAAGGAATAGTCTGCTAGTAAAGTTGTAAGGACAGAGGTAATCAAAACCTCCAAAAGTAAACAGATTTGCTACATTCAGTGTAGGCCAAATAATAATAATAAGGCCAAAGTAATTCAGTGTGTCAACAGGAAGAGGAGTTGAGAGAATTGTGATGTTGTTTTTATACTGAATCATGAAAGCCTAGACGAAAAGCATAGGAAAGCAAGAGTGCTTCACCCATATCAAGTTTATTATTTTTGTTAATAATAGGAATTAATTTTGCAGATTACTAAAGGAATGCTGTGTTAGAAAGTTAATTGCAGATCACGAGCCCTGGCACTAGACAAGGAGGATAAATACGAATTCACAGGAAGGAGGAGAGAAAGAATATCAGCGAACTTCAAGTCACAGAGAATGCAGTTACGTGTTTGAATACAATGTTACATCTCATGAGACACTGGAATGACATGAATTTATTTTAAATGTTTCTGACATGTTTCAATGTTTTCAAATATGTGAAATGAACAGGGATTCAAACACATTGAAAAAGTAGTTTTACGCAGCTCAATTTCTGAGAAGAAACTCACAGGAATGCTTCTGTAGAAGGCACAAACTATAAACAAAGTTACTACAGCTCTAGTTAAACTCTTCAAGCATTAAATACTGCAAATAAGCAATAAAATGCCCCAAAAACATATGAAACAATCAACTGAGGAGTAACTAGTTTTATCATCCCTGTGAAATGCTGAGAATTGAGAAATCCTACTTGCTTGGCTAAAAGATGGATAGGACGGGACGGGACGGAACAGAACAGAACAGAACAGACTGAACATATCAGAGCCCTTTCAGTTCGAAGGGACCCACAGTGACCACCACGCCAATTGTCTGACTATTTCAGGGCAGACCAACAGTTAATCATTGTTAAATGCCTCTAAAACACTGACAGGCTCAGGCCACTGTTTGTCTCTCAGGAAAGCGTGGTCCAGTGTCTGACCACCCTCATGTTTCATGATGTCTTGTCTCAATCTCCCCTGGTGAAGCTTTGGACCATTCCCACTATGTCCTGTCACTGCATCCCAGGAAGAAGAGCCTCTCTCCACTTTCCCCCTCTTTAGAGAGCAATGAGGTTACCCCTCCTAACTCCTTTTACTAAAATTCAATAATCTCAGTTATAATAATACCACATAGGGATGCAAGTGTGGCGAAGGGACCAGTTACACAGATGGATTGTCTATTTTGGCATAAAATCGTACAGATATGGAACAGATAATCAGTGCATGGAACTAACCTGAAACAAAAAACTGGGGTGCAGAACAGAAGCTTAGATTAACCCTGAAGCCACGTCATAATTGCAACATAATGGATTGTAAGATTTAATTCAGGTATCACATAACATGATCTAATTCAGGGTGCAGGAGACCTTTCCAACAGCAGCCTTCTAAGAGTGATTTGAATTTTCAGATTTCACACAGATGAGTTTGAAAATTTTATTATCTGTATGCACATGTCTCATGAATTTGCAATAGCACAAAGCCTAGCAGAAGAAAAATGTTATGCTTAAAGGAAGGTATTAGATGGACTCCATGGCCCCAGGAACCAATGGAATCTTACTGAAATATTGTGACATTTGAACAGAAGTCCTAAAACATGAGAATACCATCACCTACGACTCAGTTTTCTTCTTTAACACAGGAAGGACCATGAATGCTAGATACAAAGTGTTAAAAGACAGCTTTTGATTTACTGTTTGAAAATGGCACTATAACTTTTAAACAAATGAAGTTTTACTTTCTGAAAAGGCAGAGTGTTTGGGTCAGTCACTGACAGCTGGCAGCAAGAATGTAGCTGAAGGTTGCAAATGCTTGTGAAAAAGGAAAAAATACCTGTCTAGGACAGTAAAGTGGGATAGGCAGAATGGAGAAACCCAAAGTTTTCTGCCTTTTAAGGTAAAAAACAAAAAGTTCATATGCAGGCTATTTTCTTTTTAAAAAAGAATGTGTATCAAGCAGTTCTGGGGAGTGTATATAGGATGAATAAAATTGCAAGGGAGTGCAATTTTACCCCACAGATCAGACAAAATCAGTCAATGAGTGTTGCTATGGAGTACATTAAGTCAAAAGTTGCTGCCCTAGGCAGAAGTCCAGCCAGAAGTTAAACTGAAGTACAGCCAGAAGTACTGCAATCCCACAGCTGAACAAAACCAAACAGAAAGCACAACACAAAGACTGAAGTAATTAGGCATGCATCTGTAGTGTCTAGTCAAAGGTGTGAAGAAGAAACTGCTGGCAACCTTGCAGCATCAGGAGGAACTAGAAAGCACAGCTCCAGAAAGGGTAATGCTTCATCCCTCAGAGAAATAAAAGGGGAACATGAGAAGTATGTTCACTTGCATAGGTGGAAAAGAGGAGAACACATGGAAAGAGAAAGCAGCAGCCCTCTGGCTTACAGAGAACACATCCCTAATGTAATGAAAATAAGCCTGATGGCAGGGTTGAATTGCTTTGTATCTACCAAGTTCACAAGAGGGAATGTGGTTAATGACACTGACATATAACTTGTTTATACATCTAAGACATTCTGTCTTACACACTGTGGCTTCCACGCTCTGCTTGGGAAAGCTGGTTATTTGATACCTCTCCCATCCCTACTCTTACCAGAACAATATCATTAAGAATGGAACTGGAGCCCAACCTGCTGAGGCGACTGCAAAGACCTGGCAGGGAGCTGCCTTAGAGAAGCCAAGAGAAAACCAGAGGAGCAATTAGCTCCTTAACTCAGTGGAAGTTCTACAGTGCACTACATTTCTTAGATTCTTCTTGGCATCTGACATTTCGTGAGTGCTGCTGACAGGAAGCCTGGAGCACACAGAGCTGCAGCCCTGGGAGGCACTCACACCGCACTGGGTAACACATTCCTGTTGGTAACCACACAGCTGGGCAGGATTTGGCAACTTCAAATGACATAACAAAATGCAAGGCAAGGAACCAGAACTATTGATTTTGCAAGAAATTAATCTTAACAGATACATCTTCCAAGTAAGCAGTGTCTGCTTGAAGAGGAAAATGGTCAAAGGAACTTTTCAGGGAGTTTATTCAGGGAGTCCAGAAAAACTGATGCACATCTCTGCTAGAAGTCCCTTCTACTGTAAATACATCTATTGTCACTACACTCTTCAAGTCTGCCAACCTACATAACATCAGCAAATCAGTTTAACAACACAAGTTTCCAACTCTTGAGTGATGCTGAATAATGCATAGAAAATCACTGATCCATTTAGCAAGTCAAGACTTCTGGGTTGTACCAAGCAGTAAATGGCACCACTCTCTGTATTGCTGTTTGGATTTGCTCAAAATCCCTTCTTTGTGCCTTTATATTCATGATGATAAGATTATAAATGATTAAATGTTTTCAACTGTTGCTTAAACCTGTTATTTAACTATTTAAGACTAAGTTGCATCTGAATGGGAGACCACCCAAAAAAGGCATGAGCCACTAAGACATGATTCAACACTTGGCAAATCTTAGACGGCAGAAAAATTTACTTGGAAGAATTTACTCAACTTATTGTCTTTGCCTAGATGGCAGAAGAGGAAAAGACCAAAAAGATTTGTTACACCAAGCCCATGCTGAAAAACTCAGCCTTCTTTTCTAAAATAAGCAAATTATTTTTTGCTGTCAGAGGACTATGAGATTCCTCTCACTATTTTGGGAATTAAGTATTGCATTATGTTTTCCTGTTCCATGAATACTCTAAAAAACAGCAATTTAAATTAGAATCCCAACAGTTGATTAGAGCAACAGAAAAGGAACAAAAAGACTGAAAAGGAACTGTTGTATTATGTGAGATATTTAATGTGTCTCTTAAAACAAACACAGGCTCCACTTTGGTTCAATAGAGAAAGTGGTGAGAAATCAGAATAGTAAGGCAAAGTAGGCAATTAAAGAATTTCTTTCATATTAAACAAGTAAAGAGGCTGCTTCTGCGAATTGGTCACAGAAACAGAATACACCAAACTCCTATAGTGTGGACAGTTAATAAACTGCCTTTGTGAAATAGTTGAAACATTTGAGTTTCAGCTTGCAACTATAAGTTGAGCTGAACGTAAATTAATGTCTCAGCTGAAGTGCAAACTATTTCATTTTTAAATTAAAACAAGCTATTAATAAAACACTAACCTGAATAGTGATGTAGGTTGGACGTAGGGTGTATGCAAACCCCTGGGAATGTGGTGGGAAAAAAAAAATTTCCCTTCTCAAAGTGCTATTGTGGAAGAATTAAGTGATTAAACTGACTGAAAGTGATGATTATTTAGCATTCTCTACAATTTCTGGAGACTTGTGTAATAGGGATGAGAGCAATCCCAGTGACTCTGCCCCAGCTGCCTCACTGTGCACAGGGTAACTCACAGGAGCCACCTCTCCCTGGCTGCCTCAGGAAGCTGTGGGGAGGGATGCAGGCTCCAGGCCCTGGCACAGGCTGCTCATCAGAGTCTGTCAGAACCTTTTCACTGTAGTTCTCAGCTGGGCATTTGCGACAGTTCTTCAGATGCTGAGAAAATCACAAGAGACAAGAACTCACTGTTCCTTACCCTAAGAAAGCCAACAACTTACAGTTCCATAAATTCTCAATACAGTTCCCAACTTTTCTTCCAAGCCCAATGTCGTAAGGGCCTTCACACTCTTTCCACTGATACTTGCTACCCTCAGAACAGTTTCCAAGAAGACCTGAGCTATGGGTTCAGCAATTTTAAACTGGCAGTGTCAATGAAAACCCAGTTTTCCTGTACGCGAGTGGCTCATTTTGGGCTAGCACAAGTATCAGTGAAGTAAAATGAAAATCAGAAACCGGTCTTTGCACTTCTTTTGACTGACTAGTTTTAACAAAAAGAAAAAATGAACCACCTGACTCTGCATTATTTCTGCTCAGTTCCCCTGTGTGGTATATAACAAACCATACAAACACCTGTGTCAGAAAGGACTTTGAAATGAACCACTGTGGCAGCACCGATTCTTTCTTTTGCAGCATCAAAATATTACCAGCCTCAAATGTTTTTAAAATTCTCATTTCACAATTTATTTTTTCCCAAAGTGTAAATCACAAAAAATACGCAGCACTATTCTCATTCTCTCCCAGTCAGTACAGAAACAGGAGAGAAGTTACATGAGTGATTCTTAAGCAAGATGCACTGTCACATGGTATGTTGGCCAAAATAGTCAGGTCTTGCATGCTTTTTTAAAGTTCAACAGGTAAGGATGAAGTGCACCCTTGAACACTCTTTATTAACTACAGTGAATTTTTTTGTAACATATCTCAAAATCCTTTTAACTAGTAACTGGCTATTTCAACTGTATACTGTCAGCTGATTTAACAATAAAAAGGCAGAAATATAATCATGAACAAAAGTATATTTTCATATTTCTGACATTGCTGGTAGCCTCCAGGTCACATGAGATACTCAAAAATATTTACAACAACAATGAGAGAGAACCTAGAAAAGGAGAAGGAGCAACACCCTTCAAAAAAGGGAAGACAGACAGTCAGAATGTTCAGGGGCTGCATAAAACAACCAACCAAACAAAAACCAACCAATCAAATAACAAGCAAAACCCCAACCTGTTCCTGGGGTTCAATTGTTTTCCCACAGTTATTATTTCTAATAGTCAAAAGACACTGATTTTCTGATCAGAGAGAGGCTTCTAATTTTGTTCTGCTGCAAAAATAAAAGCAAATATGACCAGCTCATAGAAGCTGCTGATAAATGTTATTTATCATAGGGTTTTCCCCTCACTTTACACATACAGTGCTCAGTTGCAAGTAACAAAGATGCTTAAAATGCTGTTACAGGCCCTTTATTTCATAAATATCTACTTGAATTCCTTTGAGCTCAAACTGAAAATATTCCCAAGGTATGCCTGTATGTCCTAATCTGTTGTTTCTTATTTACTATTTTAAGTGATTTCTCCAAATGAGACTTTACAGGCAACTGTAAAAGCTGAATGTCCATCTACGGGGCTATGCTAAACCTCATGGAGAAGCACTTTTTTTTTAAATTCCAAATAAAGAACTCACCACAAATTACTAAACCGGCCACTGTTTAAGTGAGGAGTGTGAGTGGATATTCCAAGGAGTCCCAGGGCAACAGAGGGCAGACACATACAGCTCTTACCAGTAAAGCTGATAAGACTGCATCTGCAATAACCTAATGTTACATATGCAATAGAAAAGGTTTTTCTAAAAATATATATATCTCTCAAAATAAGCTCACTACAAAACAATTATTCCAAGAAGGCTTACTCACTGCAAATTACATTTTAAAACAAATAATCTACTACTTTTACAAGAAAAAAGATTCTGCTTATATACATGAAAAGAAAACACAAAATACAGCTACTCTGATGTAGAATCACGTGCTTAATAAACACCAAGATCCCATCCACAATTATTTTGGGGAGAATTGCAAACATTTATGCAAAGGTTCAAAAATGTAACAACAGATTTTAAGGTACAACAGTTTAGTTTTAAAAACCCAGAGAAGGCTTCTCTTTAAAGATTAAATACGACTATATAAACAATGCTGACATTCAGTGTAATAAATTCCTGAAGAATAATAACTAGGATATACTTAGCAAGATATGTAGCTACACATAAGTAAGATAAGAAAATAACATAGAAGAATTTTTCCAACTTTTTGTATTTAGGAAAATAAAAATCTACAACTGGTATTTTTCAACATATTTTCACAATATAACAACTCCCTAAAATGAAATTTCTCTCTGTAATAAATGGTCCTCAAAAGCCTGAAGCTCAGAGTTATAAAAATTAGAATAACCATGGGCAATGCATTTCTGACCACTCAACTTCTTATGATTGAGATCACAACAATGCCATTGTTTAAGTACCAGTTGCAACTTACATCTATTTAAAAAATTATCAATGTTCTTGTTCTTCCTCAGTGCCGGATAATCCAGATCAAGAACCAGAGAATTCAAGCCATCCTGAAAAACAACAACAACAAAGAAAGTTAATTGAGTTATAAAATATTAATTAATTAACAACTTTCCTAAAATTACAGCACTAAGATTGATTATATATTATTCAAGCATGCGTTACATTCCTAGTAGGCAAATCAAACAAGCTCTCAAGTATGTTTATAAACCAGCAGAGGAGCCAACACACACTGACTGGCTCCAAGTTCTATAAACACTACAGCTATATTACCACTGATTAGTGGCACTGGGATTTAAACTGGAGTAGTAGTTTTAATCTTAATCAGTAAGTAATCTTACTCATTAAACACTGATTTAAGATACTGAGTTCAGTCAATCCATTTTTCTTACTTCTCTTACACTTTTCCTGCAAAGACCTTATGTTTGTATATCCATATTATTGCTTTGATCAATGTCTCTCTACCTTCTCATTCTGGACATTCAAAAAAACAACCACAGATTTTTTCTTGGAAGCAAGACATTACCTAAACTTAAGAAGACAATTCACCATGTAATTCAGGCTCACAAGACTAGAATACTTTTTCTAAGTGACTCAACAGAAGACAAGCCAGAACTCTCTACATGCCGTTCTGCTACCCATTATCAATGCCTCAGCAGACAACAATTGAGACTCTTAAAATGGCAAGGGATGACATCATCAAAACTAAACTAAAAATAGTACTTTAAATGCCTTTTACAAGACTTTACTCCATTCCACCTTTCTGCAACCTGAAAAAACTTTAGAAAATTATTCTTCAAACAAAGAGACCTTTCCAGCTACACATGGACAAATAAAACTAAAAATCAGTTTCAGATACTAAGATGAGTCTGAGACACCATTCATTGTGTCTCCATGTTCAGCCTGAACTGGCAGCTTTATTCATTGCCCTAAAAACAAAATCCTGAGACTACTTTTTCAGGATTTCAGCCTTGACAGGACATCACAGAGATTTCAGTAAGAGAACATAATCATGTTTCTTAATAGGCAGCCACAGAACTAGATAGCTTTTCAGTCTTCCTCATAACTGAGGCTGTAGCTAACAACCTGCTGATTTTATATTTTTATTACTATATCTGGGAAGGTATAATTTATTGCAAATATTACTAAAATTATTAAATTCATTTTAATAACATATCTGGAGACATCCACAGGCAAAGTCTAAGATTATTAAACACATTTTGAATGCCACTTTGTCCTAAATAAGCTCATACAAAAAAACCACCCACCTCATCTGTGGCAATGTCACTTTTCACCGCAAAACAAATTAATGGTTAAGAGAATTTTCAAAATGAAGATATTTTATTTATTTATTTTTACCTCCTAACAAATGAAAGGTCTTGGAAAGTGTCACACACATGCTGATGGAGTGCAGGCTAGACAAATGGTTAAAAGCCAGTTGAAAGACTCCGACCAGAAGACTGATCAGTGGCACAAAGTCCAGTTGGAGCCAGTCACCAGCAGTGCACCCCTGCACTGGCACTTCTCTGGACAGAGAAGGTTTTCACAAAGGTCAGTGAGGGGAAAAGCCACGTCCTGGTACCAGGCACCAGGTACAGCCTGACAAGCAGGACAGCAGCTTTGCAAAGAAGCACCTGAGAGTCCTGGTGAACAACAGGCTCCTCTCTACTCTGCACTGATTGGGTCCCACCTGGAGTGCAGTGTTCACTCCTGGGCTCCCAAACCACCAAAGGCAGGGACCTACTGGAGTGAGTCCAGCCAAAGGCCAGTAAGATTAAGGCAATAACACGATTCTTCTGAGGAGAAAAGGCTCAAAGAGCTGGGACTCTGCAGCCTGAGAGATTACTCAGGGCAGGGGAGCTCATTGATGTCTGTAAGTACCTGATGGGAAGGACTGAAGAAAGGGCACTGCTCATTGACAGGACAAGAGACAATGGACATAAGGTAAAACACAAAATTTTATTTGAACACCACACCTTTTTCCTGTGAGAGTGGCCAAGTACTGGACCAAATTACCCACAGAGGCTGTGGAGATATTCAAAATCTGACAGGACATGGTCCTGGGCAACCTACTTTGGTTGATCCTGCCGTGAGCAGGGCGTTGGACTAGACAATATCAAGAGTTCGCCAACCTCAAACATTCTGTAACACCTATAATATTTCCACTGCTGCACAGAAAAAAGGTGGAATTGTACTCTTGACCCTATGTAACCTTAACTGTTATGAAGGTCTTACACATCAAGTTTTAGAACTTCCTACCAGATAGAAGCATAAGACAGGGTAAATAAACAAATGGAAAATCAGGCAAGAAGGCACAGCAGTTGCTTTAATAACAGTAAATATACCAGTTCCTGCAAGACACTTAAGGAGAAAGGAGTGATGCACCAGGACATCATACTCATCTTTCAGGGTGACAGAAGACTTACTACCAATTCTTAATTTATATTACACTTTTACAGAAGATACAACAAAACCAAACCAAAGTAATGAAGTTGTTATATACTCATGGATTAGTCACTAAATGAATTGCACAAGTAATGACCAATAATCTGGACAAATACAACAGAAAGTACTAATTTGAGATGACTTCCCGCAAAATAGCATAACAGAAACCATACTACTGTTGATTTGGCAAATACCACCTTAAAAAATGGGTATCTCATCCTCAGCACAGTGTGTCAGCAGAAATATGGATCCTCACCCTGCGACAGGTAGAGAAGGACCACATTGAATGCCCTGATGGGAACAGCTGGGCCACTTTTAGGATTTTACCTAGCTCAATGAAGTATCAATTCCAATTAGATGGCAGTCTACACTGAACTCCAACATTCTTTCACTGCTACTGAGAAAATATACTCGTGATCACTAACAACCGGACAGACATTTTAAGGGAGATGTATAAGCAGTCTCTGCTAACAAAAATCAGCAAGGCGTATTTTTGTTCTTCCTATTTTGGAGGGGAAGAGAGATGAGGTCACCTGATGTCTTAATGCTTTTCATGTGAAGATATTTTAGTGGTTGACCAAAAAACCCATATATAGTGTGCTTCACTTCTATCTTATGCAAAACATCAGGGGAAAGAGTAGTTATCACCCCAACAAAAAATTTAGTGACATTGGATTACAAGGTCCAGACCAACAATGAGTTCCAATTTAAAGTGAACTGCATACTATAATTTTAGATGTGACTTCCCCCCCTCCCCCCTCCCGTGGCATTCTGATTCCACAGCTTTTTTTGTGGGCTATACAAACGGAGAACCATATTTGCAGGTAATTTTTAATTAGTTCTTTCTGTCTCTTTTTCATGAACTCCAGATAACAATTTTCACTAGTAGTTATTAATGAATGGAAATTTAATAACAGCACAAATGACTGTTTTAGTTCTTTGAAAGTGTTCTAACTCTAGAACATAGCCAGATACAGCTGGTGTCAAAGACAGGTGATCAGAATCATCGTCACAAGGAACAGAAACTGTGTCAAATTTTTTTTAGCCCTGTGAAAAAATCTCATTATCATACTCTTTCAAAGACAAGATTTTAAGCTTTTAAACAAAATTTTAACATGAGAGATTTCAAGTTCATATCAACATGTAATTTATGAAAGACTTGTCTTGCACAGTAGCATTCTGTCAAAAGTTGTTTCCTTAAAAGTTTACATTTTCATTGGAAGACCTTGTTTACATCACTTAGCAGAAAAACTCAATGCAATTAAGAAGCTGGATCAAAAGAATTTGCAGTAAAACAGGCAGTTGAGTCTGAAGAGAAGTAATCCAGGAAATGACGTCTCCTCTGTCTCAGCCTCATAGATAAGTCACTTCAGGCAGGAAATATGCTATTAAAGGGATTTCACTGCTCACTTCCGCTTTCTGCTATTACAAAAGACTCAGAGCTAACAGGCCAAAAATAGCAGCTTCCAAACAAATGCATCACTGGCAAAGACAGATCAGCCCCCACCAAAAGCTTTTTGCTGACGGCAAACACACTAAAGTGTTTTCCAAGAGGAAAGACCAAACTTGATAAATTTTACAACACCCTTCTACTACAGCAGGAGCAGAGTTCATGGTTACTCTGACAGCAGTCACCCTCTGTGGACAACATGGAGCTTGGCTTTTCCAGCAAGCAGTTTGCATTGTTTACCAACCTTAATGAACCAAAGAAAAAACGAGAAGAAAAGTTCACGAGATACAGGAACGAAATGCTTATATTCTTCTCTGACAACAGGGTCAGAGAAAAAAAATACTGTGGAAAAATACTAGCAGCTTCTCAGAATGAACTTAATATTAATTCCAAGCAATCCCACAGAAGTCCTCACCAAGTTAAACCATGCTATGTTGATAAGAGTTTCCGATGCTAAAGTAACTGTTTGAACTTGTCTAACATTGATATGTGCGTGTAAACTCCACTGGCTGTCAAAAGCAGCTTTAACTATTTTGATTTATTCCTCACTTTCATGATGTGAAAAAAATAAAACTCAAGGCCAATATTCCTTTTCTCATCCAAATAGTCAAATAAAATTTAATAAAATATGCTGCAGCAAAAAGTAAGGATATAAAAGTCTTGTAACATCACATTGCATTTTTCTAACTGGGCCTAAATGCTTTTAAAGGCAGAACTTTCCCAAATCTATGAACACAGGAAGTGGGCATCTCATGACCCTTCTCTAGGACTAAACCTCCACTATGTTCTTCCATATGCCAATGAGGCCCTTAAATAATTCTGGTCTTTCCCGAGCGATTACTTCTTTCCATAATACAGAAGCTATGTTTGGATGCAAGGTGAACAGCTCAGTAACAGCATACAATAAGAAAAACAACTGAAAGATTATATGCAAGGCAAATCCGGCCTTTTCCCAAGCCTGCCCTGCTCAGTGATCTCTAGAATATGTTGCAATTCACTTTTCTCTTATTTAAACATTAGTAATTAGTATGTGAAGGAATAATGTGGTCTATGATAATGCAGTCAACATTTACTGATGGGAGGTCTTGCTATTCTAGTTCTTTAACAGCTTCCCATTAATTAACAGATTTTTTTAACAGTATTAAGTATGCAAAGTTTAGAAACCTAAAAGCAGCTACTGTCTACAAATGCATTTGTAAATACTTAACAACAGGCTTTATTTACAATCTGGTTTCTGTACATGAAGGTAAACAAATACTGAAATGGTTTTAATGTCGTCTACTATTGAATACAGGCAAATTTTTCTTCATCATACAAGCAATATTCCTCAAGATATGTCTTCTTATATGCTGCATCCTACGTGCATATTTTAATGGTTTTATACATTTTCCCCTGCTATTTGAAAGGCAGTGTGCAAGTATAATGATAATGATAGGATGGTAACAGCCCAAAAATAGCTTCCTCCTAAATACTTACGAAAGTATAACCACAAAATTGTTCAAGATGCAACAAGATGGATGTTAAGGAACACCACTATGGAACAGTAAAAGCATGTAATATGATCAGGAAGGCAAAGGGGTATAATGAGATGGAGTTTATAAGAGTTTATAAGAGACAAGAGAAAATAATGGAAGATACTTAATATTAAAGAATGATCCACAAAATTCCATTAAGAGTTACAAAAAACAAAGAATGCACAGAAGGTTTAAGTTTTCCATGCTTTCTGGGATAAGAATGAAAACAAACACTAAAGAAAATCATTATATACATGTAGAAATGTGCTGAGGACAGCAAGATCCACTGAAATTCACTCACGGTATTTAAGGAGACTGTCTTAATCAATTTACACTGAAAACTCAGGAGAGATAAGTAGGACTGAAAATTGTAAATCAAAGCACTCCCATTAAAAAGCACAGGGTTTTCCAAACTACAGATCTGAAAATCTGGAGATGGGGAGTTAGAACAAGACATTAATCATCTTGTAAACACCTAGAAGATTAACATGTAAGATCCAGGGTTTAAGGTTTTTTGTATTGTTCTCAAAGATTAAAACTGTGCCATATAAAAGACTTCTGGCAGATTATAGAGAATAATCGATAAAGCAAAGTATCTTAACATAGGAATAAAATGCATGTCACCATTCACATTGGCAAAGTAAAAAATATGTTGTAGGAAATCATGGAGAAAAGGTCCAAATGGTAACTATTAGGAATTTGGTATTCATCAGGACTTGGACAAGTGTGTCAAAAAGGAATTCCCGTGGGTCTGTCCTGTTTCAGTTCTACAAAAGATTTACATTGCCACAATAAAGCAAAATAATTAGAAACAGATCTATTAAGAACTAAAGATAAATAAATTCAGCAAATTACACCAAGCTTGGAGTTTTGAGCACAGGCTTTTTACTGCATTCAAAATTACCTCAAAAAAGAGGGAAAAAAAAAAACCCTGAAAAAATAGTCAGATGCAACTCAAAGACAAGTACAAAAAAGGGAGAAAAATCTCTACTAATGTATGCTTTTGAAAGAAGTTAAATGCACAGAATATAAAAATTGAAATAATTACCAAGCAGGAAGAGAATGGAAAATGACATGGGGTTATAGCAGAATAGAAGTCCAGTCTAGGATGCATAAAGAGGAGGTGCATTGGATAAGACCTCACAGAGAACTAAGATTCTTTTGTAAATAAAGATCAGAAATCATTTGCTGATATTGGTATATAGTCTACGCCAGAATATTGTGTCCAGTTCTGTGAATCCCTATACAGAGGACTGCAAAAGATAAGCTGGAAAAGAACTGAAGGGAAGTTAACAAGAGCAGGGAAATGACAAGCAATTTGTGCTAAAATAGGCTGTCAGAACCAGAGGCTTTAGTCTTTAAAAGGGTTAGCCTAAGGAGACAGGACAAGTTCTCTCAGAACATAAAAAGCTGTTATGAGTGACACTGATGACAGACAATTCCTCACATTCCGCAAAACAGCATAAAAATTAACTGAATTAGGCATGAAGGTTAGGTGGCAGATTAGGAGAAAAAGTTCTAAATGCAGCTCCTCGAGGATGTTGAGAAATCACCTTCACAAAAGATTCAAAAGCTACAGAAATATTTATTACAGCAGATCTAGCTGTGGATCCTTTACCAGTGATCCCTAAAATTCTTTCCAAGCCTACCTAAAATCTCATCACAAATTACTGTAAGAAATACACAAACACGGTAAATCAAGCCAAAAAACAAAAAACGACTGAAAACAGGAGTAAACCAGAAGCTCTGAAGATAGAGCTTAACATTATTCACTTTAAAAAAAAACCCCAAAAACAAACAAACAAACAAACCTCAAAAAACCTTAACCATTACAAAATTGCACATTTTTCTCCCCAAACTGGTTGTTGCTATTTTCTCTTTAAGCTTTAATAAAATAAAACTGGTCTTGCATGTGTTGCTGATTATCACTGTAGCCACGGAAAATTCAGTAGCTCAGCATAATCCGCTTTCATTTGAAGTCACTGTACATTTCCAGGTTCTTTAGCTACTTCTGATTTTAGAATTTACACTGTTTTCAAAACATTGATGTGCACCAAAGCCCAGAACTACAAACCTGTTAAAATGACACTAGAGATAATTTCCTAGCCATTGGAAGCTTCCACGGCCTTTATTAGCAATCTTTACTCCTTAACCAGAGAGTAAGAGCAGGCTGGTAATTTTGACTGTCACTTTCCTGCAGTCATTTATGCACCAGCTCAGATGGAGTTTGCCCAAGCAGTCAAGCAGAACAGTACAAGTACTAGAACTGCAAAAATCCTATCTACAAATGCACAGAAAATAAACCCGTGCCTGGAATTTTTCTCTGACATCCTGGAAAAGTGGAATTACTTAGTGTTTCAAGAAAATCCAAATGCAACACACAGACTTTTATTTACTCCTCTTTTCCCAAAAAGGGCTTCCAAAGGCTACAGCTGCTGGACTAAGAGGTAACATCAGGAACACAGAGAAAAGGTCAAGGGGCTCATCTGTGCTTGGGGATGGAGACAGATGTACAGCCTATTCTTAAAATTATGTTTTGAGCACAAGTAATCCTTGATCCATATTAACTAAGAATCTCACTTCTCCATCATGAAAATTATTCTATTTATCTTTCTGTAACCTCAGAGAGTTCAGTCTGTGAAGCTACTCTCAGCAACTATCTATCGCATGTTATAACATCAGAATCACTCACCCTTCGGTTCCACCGCAAACTTTTTTTCGGATAATTGTATTTCCTATATATTCCTTAGAGTAATGCTAATAGTTGTATTATATTATATATTTTTACTAATCTATTTAGCAGTAATGGATAAATAAGATGCAAGTATACAATCTATTAACTAAAACAGACGGTAAATAACAAAACTGTAACTACCTCTATTACAGTAATGGGAGCTGCAAACAACATGGCTTGAAAAAAAAACAACAAGAAATAACCTAGCACCCTCCTCCCCTAAATGCATGATTAATGAGAAGTTATAAAAGGACTTGTTCTTTTTGTAGTGAGTAATTCAGAACAAATTATTATAAAATTTCCCTGTACTAAAAATTCCAGCAACTGTTTAAAATCACTCTTTAAAAACTTCTAACCAAATAAATAATGGCCTGCCCATCATGTTATCTCCTGCCTAACTTCAAGTTTGATGCCAGCAGCATATTCTATTTAGCTGCACCACATATTTCTTGAAATGTAAGTGCTGTACTCCATCATAATTCCAGGAGCCCAGATTTCCAGTTAAAATGATGAATAAAACCAAGCTAATCAAAATCACATCTAACTTTGGAGGACAGAATTTGGATGCAGTACAGAAAAACCTACATGTAAATATGTTAAAATACATAAATATTTAAAATGTTTAAATATATAAAATAACAGAAATAACCCTTCAATTCCAATTCTGTGTCAGGGCTCCTAATGGAACATTCTAGATTTTAAAGCAGAACTGGAATTTTTCTGGATGTTTTCTGCTGGAACTCAATATATATTCTTCTAGGGACTGCTTAAAGTAATAATTCCATCATTAGTAAAATCCATGATGATGAGGTATCAAAAACTGAAGTTTTCTCATCAGCTTTAATAACAAAAAGGTATTTAGGAGGTCAATAGCCTCTAGCACTGTAAAAGAGTTTGTCTCTCCTGACAAGTGCAACTAAAAGTGTTTGAAATTACCCCCCAAAACAGGGAGAGAAACAAACCCTGTCCCGCCACATAACTGGCTGTCCTGTATGAAAAGAGACTGGATTCACACTCAGGACAGACATTAAGCAGCCACTATGAGCAGGGCTTGAACCTAGATGACCTCCAGAGGTCTTCAAAGCTGAATTATTCTGTGATGCTCCAATTACTTTTGACCTGAGCATATGGCAGGTCAGCAACATTAAAATCAGGTTTTGTATCAACGAGTCCAAAAACTTCTGTTCTTGCGAAGATAAAGACAGTCCTTGAATAAGGAATTTCTTTACTGTAAAAAAGTATGAAGTAGAGCAGTAGAAAAGAAGTGTTGACAGGAACTTTCTATTTGAAGATTTTGAAAGACCTACTTCAGCAAGTCTGGTGAATGCCTATTGCAATCTGTGCCTGTAACTACTCCTTTTCCAAGTCTCTGAGCAAGAAGTTTGTTCCGTGCACGAATTAATTAGCAATTATTATTATTAGCTATTTCTCATGCAAGATTAGTTAGGCGCAAACGACTGCTCCCTGAAGCTGTGGGTAGCCTTTAGCGAGATCTTTGGACTTCTTCCATTGAAGAGGAGGTGATGCAAAGGGCCACAGAAGAGAGCAGGAAATTTCTGAAGGATTTTTTCAACTACTTCATCAAAAAATTAGTTTAGTTATGGAAGAACTTTTATTTCGGTCACTGAAATCTAGCTAATGTAAAGTTTAAAAGGTATCAAGGCAACTGCAGAACCTTGTTTTAGAAGCTGCTAGCATGTGAATTCAATACAAAATTTAAAATTTCTATCATAGTTGACCACAAACTGGAGAAAATAACAGCTCTTGATTTCTGATCTGTTTACCTAGCCATAAATTCCACTCAGTGGGTGTTGTTATATCGTCTGCTTTATGAATCAGTTTGCAGAAGCTTTTAATGCTAATTGCAAGTTATTGCAGAAGGAATTGTATTTAAAAATAAGCATTACATAACATTAAGACACCCAAGAAAAAACTCCATACTACTGCAGCTTGAAGAGACAGATATAAGCAATAAACACTTGTATTAGTACACAGCACCTCAGTTTTGCCTCAGACAGGAAAAGCTTCACTTTATCAGTGTCTGTGAGATATTCAAATGTCATGTACAATCATAATAAAATAAATATAATAAAATATTATGTCACTTTGGATAGTGTAAAAAATCCTGTGCCATGCATGACTTGTAGCATGACACAGAATGACTGTGATTAAATTTTTC
Organism: Petroica traversi; assembly: GCA_025920805.1. Taxonomy (NCBI): domain Eukaryota; kingdom Metazoa; phylum Chordata; class Aves; order Passeriformes; family Petroicidae; genus Petroica; species Petroica traversi. The sequence continues at coordinate 4,666,933 of JAHLSL010000038.1, forward strand.
TCTTAAGCTGGGAAGCATTTGGTATTTCTGTCCCTAGAAAACCAGAATATACACACATACATGCACACCCTCACACAAAATGATAGGCAAAAGCTTCTATGAATCAGTCAGCAACAAAAGAAAGTAAATGGGGGCTCATTGTCTTGGTAGAGCAGGAGACCTGGGGACAGAAGACGGGCACTTTACACCTTTTTTGCCGTTGTCCCCCGGGACATACAGAGCTCCACCTCAAGCATCCTCACGTGATCCATCTGAGGGGTGTGAAGGAGCCAGTCAAAACCATTACCAGGCTGCTCTCTACCTCCTCTGAGAGGTCACAACAACTGGGGGAGTCTCCTTATAAGTGGAAAAGGACAAGTTTTCTGCTCATGGAAACCATTATCAAATAAATGGAGAATAAGATAACTGGAAAAATTGATCAGAAGTAAATTGCACATAATCGACTTGTTTTCTCTAACGAGATGACTGTTTCAGTGAGCAATGCTGTTTATCTAGACTTCAGCAAGGTATTCAACATAGATTCCTGCAGTAATTGTATGGGGCTACTTGGGTACGCAAACAGTCAGCTGGGTGGAAACCTGGCTGGACCATCCGGCTCAAAGTATCATTGTGATCAGCAGAATCAAGTCCAACTTGGCAGCTGGTGACCACTGGAATTCCCCAGGGACTAATAATGGGAGCGATACTGGGACCAATACTGTTTGTTTTTACTAATGACCCAAAAGCCAAGACACAGTGTACCTTCAGCAGCCTCATGGATAACACAACCTGGGCAATGGCTGATACACTGGAGGGGAGAGCTGCTATCCAGAGGGTCCGGAAGGGCTGGGGATAATGGGCTGAGCAGAGCCTCGTGCAGTTCAGTGACACACACAGACTCTCACATGAGGGATGGAAGAGCAGCACACACCAGGAGAGGCTGGCACTTGCTGGCTAGACAGTAGTTTTGAGGAAAAGGATCCAACGGTCCTGATGAACAAGAAGCTGGTCACGGCTCAGCCCTGTGGCAGAGGAGTATGACAAGAGGCAACAGACACAGGTTGCCATCTGGGAAACTGAAACTGGCTGTATGGAAACACTTTCTCCTCCACTGTCAAATGCTGGAACAGGTTGCCCACAGAGGATATGGCATCTTTCCTGTTTAGATATTTTTCCAAACTAAATTCTTAAACATCATCTAATTGAAGCTGATTATGAGTACATCAGCAGTTTGGACCAGAAGACTACCACAGGTCCCTTGCATCCTAAATTATCCTATGATGGGTATTTGTATTCAATTCCGAAAATAATTTCAACCAGAGCTCAGTTACTGACAGGGTGCCATGTACATCTCCAGAAATACCACAGATTATTTGGCTAGACATTGCTGTTAGAAGAGCTGACAGGATATTTTGTGAAACAATATTTCATCGTGAATTGTATTATCACAGTGTCATCGATCATGGACCCGGGCCTGTCTGTGGAAGATCATGGCTCTGTTTTGTTTTGTATTGCAGTCAAATCTAAGATAAGAGACGCCTGATGGATAAGCACAAATTGAAATAAGCAGAGACAACATCAGACAGTATCACAGGCATTCAACTGGAACCTGGTCTCCTACGTATGTGGTGACTCAGACTTCCTGGCTAGCTGGATCCCCATCAATAGGAAGATGGAAGACAACTGAAGCCAGCATGCAAGGCACTTAAAACAGAAGGGAAGGGTTTATCCACATCATAGAACTTACTGCCACAGGATGTTTCTGCTGCCAAGGAGTTTACATGGGGATGAAGGCTATTCCATTCAAGGGAGATAAAGCTGTCAAGGGCTGCGAGACAGAAAACCACCACATCTTCGTCAGAGATTCCCTGAGCTGCCCCATCTCCCCAGGCTGGGAGAGTGGAATTGAACAGGCAGAGTCCTTCTTCTGCACTCTGTCCCAGGCACTTCTGAGCTATTGACTACTACCGGGAACAGCAGAAAAACTCCTAATTCAATCTAGTGATACAGTTTCATGTTATTACTTTGGGAAACTGTCTTTTCATCCTCACACAAGCTGCTTTAATCCCTACAAATAATTACATGGAAGTACGACAAGTTTTTTTCCAGCCTCGGTATTACACGCCCCGGACAAAAGAGAACATCAAGCCAAACTCAAAAGTATACATGGAAAAAGAGAAGGGCTGCAACAACAGAGACTAAGATAAATCTTTCTGAAACCAGCAGTACATTGTATCTTGCCTGTTGTCCCCCCAACCTGCAAGAGGAGCCTTTAAATTTAGGGCTGGAGAAATAATTGATGAGGTGGTGATTGGTCAAAGGTTGGACTCTGACAATCTTGGAGGTCTTTTCCAATCTAAGTAATTCTGTGAAATGTGGGAAAACAGAGGCTGGATTCAAATGCCAGCTCTGACAACAGCCAAATCAAGTGCTACTGCTACAAAACAAGCTATAAGAAAACATTGCAAAAAATACTTGAAATTAATTAGTATCATCCTGTGCAAGAAAACAATTTTTCTAATCATTGAAATATACAACCAAAAAATTGATTTACCATTTAGTAATGTTTTAAAGTCATACTGCATCTATTTTAAGCCAACTTTTACATCTTGGGAGTGGCAGTACAGCTGCATACACAGACAGACATATTAGAAGGAAAAAAATTCAAAACTTAGAGGATAAAACAGAACAAAGGTTGACTGCCCAACCATATTTCACCTCCCCTTCAACATGGTCATCCAGCATGGAATGGGTGGCTGTGCAGTAATTTGTGTACTCTTTCTTGGATGCTCAGTGAAAACAAAATCAGCAGAATTCAGTGTTTAAAATTTCTCTTGGGTAGCTTAAAAAGTACTTTCAGGTACATTCAATGTTCTAGGAACTTGGTTTTCATTACTGCATAGACAATGTAAAAACCACTCACACTGCAGTTTCTGAAATACCATGACTGATTATCAATTTTACAGCTGGTTAAACCTCATTCTAGTTAAAAAAGGCCATTTGTTGTGGTAATACTCTAGATGGTAACTCTGAAATAAAGTGGGACACTTGGTCTGGCATTTGCATAACGAGTTCCCAGAACATTCCTCTTCCCAGTGTTCTAGCTGTAGGTGCAAATCAAACAATTGGGTGTGCTTATGTATACAAGATCTTTTTGTTTGCACTTCTGAAAAGGAATCACATTAAACTGGCAAAGGAAACTGAAGTCCTTTTAGAAGAGACTCAACATCATAATGAAGTTCCTTAGATTTTTACTGCCACTAGTGAAATTTATTTCAAATTATAGCCATAATTTAAATATAATATTTATCTTTAAGAGAACTCTAGGGTCTTTTTTTCCTCAGACATCTCAATTCTCAGTATCTGAATTTTGAATTTAGTGTTATTTGCACAATTTCACCAACCTAGGAAATTATTATTTCAAATCCAATTTTAAAAAAGTCTTGTCTCTACTAACACAAGCACTACTGCAAAATTCTGAAATTAGGGCAAATATACTTATTTTCACAGTAAAGATGTTATTCCTGAGCTACCGAAAACTCAGTCTTCTGTTCATTACAGATGAAGTAAAATCAAAGCTTTTGATCTACATAAGCACATTTGTCCTATTATCCTATTATAGCATAATGTGATTTTCAGATGGACATACAAGTGTCCGAGCTCTCAAGAAAAAATCGCATCCAAATCCACCACATTTTGAAGCAGATATGCACCTCTACTGTCTTTTACTCTTAAAGAGAGTTCCTGGCTCCTAACTTCCTGTACACAAATCAAGAAGATGAAGGTACACAGGTGAGATATAAGATCCAATTTTATTTTTCATCACTTAGAGGTGCAATGACCCACCATGCACCTTACCTTCTAATACTTATTTCTAAATTTTGATATCACCCTATACTACACACTATGCAATTCTATATTTAACCCATCTCTTCACTCAGAATGCCATTACTCTCAGTGGAAATATTTCTATACCAAAATAGAACTCCTAGAAGCAGTAATCCTTTATGCTGACTCGTTGATCTGAAAATATAATTTCAGTTCTTCGAAAGCATATAGCTAACCTCATTATGTGCTAAAATCACCCATGTTTACATGTATTTTTCAGAAATACTCAATTACAGCTACCACAACAACAACTATTTGTGAAAATTCATTAACGCAGCTTATCCCTAATATTCTGTTTGATCCCACAGTGACTTCAATACATCTAAATAACAAACCTGTCATGGAAACCTGTTTAAGAAGTACAGATGATTGTATTTGCCCAACAGCAGCAACATAAAATTTCTTCTACAAAGGATAGACAAAGAAGTGTTAGGCTAGGAAATAGTGCGGTCATCGAATTAAAAGATATTTAAGATCTATTATTAATCATTAAATATTGATGAAAGTTTGGCATGAAAACAAATCACATTTGCTCATGCAAAGGATTTGGAAGAATGAAAATCCACAGAAAGGTTTCTACAGTAAATCATGATACTGAAAATCCAAGTTAGTACTAAAATGATCAGAAAAAACAGGCCAGAGTTTTAGCAGACATTATGCAGACAAGAAAGGCCATCAACAGTTAAACACATGAAAGGACTGAAAAGGATTACAGAGGGAAATGTCAAAGATCATTCCAAACACATTTTGAAATGAATTGTAAATATTATCACTTAGACTTAGGCAAAAGGAAGAAAGGAGCAGTTAAAATAATTATAGCTTTTTCAATCTGAGTGGCTTAATTCCAATTATAAACCAGTATTTCTGCATTGACTTTAATTCCCATTACGATAGAACTATATGATAAATTAGGTATTAAATACTTTTTAAAAGAAAGCAAATTAATTAAATGGATATTTAGCTCCCTAGCTACACCACTGATTGATAATATTGGAGAAATTGAAGCCACTTATTTCAAAAATTATCTTTCCTGTAAAATTCTAAAATCGTACTAACACAAACCAGTGCTTGAATTCTAGAACTAGCATCAACAGTCTAGAAGTAGTTCTAGACTTTTACTATCTTTGTTCATAAATTTCTTTAGTAAAAGGACCATGTCACGTTTTTTGCAGGTACTCCTACAAGTATATATAAGAAAAACAGTCCATGAAACACCATAAACTAAATCAGATTTGACAACCTCTTATCTGAGTCCTTCCCAACATCAACAAGTGAAAAAACCATGTGCCTTGAAGTCACTTGTTGAGCCCGCAAAATAGATGACTTTCAGGTCATTCACCAGTACTTTTACATAACACAGAATATAATTCATGAGTTGTAAATGGTTTCCAGAATTCCCCACATTACATCCATGGGAATAATGTGGGGGGTAATAATCTGAAAATGGAAGTTTATTGTTTTTTTAATGTTAGATTAGTAGTTGGACTTGATGATCTTATGGGTCTTTTCTAGCCTTAATGATTCTATGAAAAGCAATCCAGTAGGCTTACAAAGCAAGAGTGGGGGATGCCCGCACCTGCCATGTGACAGCACAGACAAATGGGAAGCCTTTCAGGCAGACAGCACAGGGTACAGATAAAACAACATAAAACATGGGTACAGGTAAAAGAAAAACAACCCCAACTCTAAGAGTACAGTCTTCTGCTGAGAAGACAGCCCTGGTTTCAGAACAGCCCTGAGTTCCCAGAGAAAGATATTCTACAAGTCAGTGATATCTTTCCTGTACAGGTACCCAGAGCAGTGGCTGAGCCCATGCAGACTAAGAGCTGTATTTTATGGCTATGGCTTTTTCTGAGCAATATCAGCAGTGAAGACCATGCCCAGAGTCCAGCTCAGCCTTAGCCCTGCACTGCAAATCAGCCTTAGCCCTGCACTGCACTTCCCATTGTAACCTGAAACGCAGATGCACTTCTAGGCGGAGACTTGGGGTGCACAACCACACCAGATTAGTGATGCAATTCCCTTCTCCTCCCGCTTATGAAATTTCACTCTATACCAATGTCACAGCTCATATCTATCCATTCTGCAAACACAACACTCAGCTAAGCAACTAATATGCTTTGCTGGGAAATAGGAACATTTTAACAAAAATGCTGCCTTACCATCCCTTTACTGGGCACCTTGTCCCCAGCACTGTGGGCCATGCAGTCCCTGGTGCATTGCTGGGAGCAGAGCAGCAGTGGTGGCCAGGGCAGGACACAGCCACTCTGGTCCTGTCCTTCACACTTACAGCTATGTCAGGGGCAGGGGCTTTATGTCCCTTTATGCATTCAGGAATAAGAACCAGAATTCCCCCCTTATGCCAAGAAGCCTTCAGAGCTGCGTCCCCAGCAGTATTTGCTGGCTCTTCCCTGCTACATCATGGCAACTTCTCTTTGTCTAAAAATTATAAAGGGGAAGAAGAAAATCCACATCCCCACGACATCACTACAGACATTTTCAAAACTAGGAGACTGTCCTTCATATGAAAGCCAATGCTGCCCTCAGAGCAACAGTCTTATCCTTATCTCAGTCATGGAATTTTACAAACACTACCCTTCTTTACCAAAATGTAGTTTACCAGAAATCAGGGTTATTTGCTAGCATGTACTGATTAGCAGATCAATTTTACATTTACAGTTATGATATTCAATGAGTAAGAATGCTAATGAAAATATTAACACAATCCCTTTGTTTAGCAGAAATATTTTAAATATGAAACCTCTTACTAGCACAATTTTAGATTTTCTGTATTATAAAAAAGTGCTAGGAAAAAATATACTATGGGAAAATTAGCAATAAGTAAGTAGAAATCATTCTGAGCTGACATTTCCAAATGTCTCCCAAGTTCTGAAGCCACCTATAAATTTACAGTCATGCTTTGCCACGTATTGATTTCAACTCCCTCAGTTACCCCAACTAAGACTGTATGTGCAAAGTTTACAGTATGACATTTTCATCTTCTAAAATGTTTAGGAAATTATCATCATACTTTACTTCATTTTAAAAATCTTCCACTCACCACAGGAAGTAGCTAAACGAAAGCAGAATAAGGCACCTGCCCACCCTAGCAACAGCTGCTCCAACACTATCCTCCAGTACATGATTAGATGGGAAGTTATTTAATTTCCTGATCAGCCTCAAATTTAAGGTGGTACGTAACACAGAACCATCTGCACAGCTACCATGTGAATGTTTCTGTGAAAAGCATGAATTTTTAACAACATTAAGATTTGCAATTTATCCAAACAATGCATATGTCAAACTTAAAACTTCAAGTGTGATACCAAACTTTGCTAAACTGACATTCACAATAGAAAAAACTAAAGCAACATTCAGTGTAGCTGTGACAACGTAAATCATGACGTTCTATGAAAACTCACTTTCTGACTGACTGCATAACTATGGCACACTGTAATTATGCACACTCTTCCAACCAGTCATGATCTTAGTAAACCAACTCCCTCCTTTTAAATTTTCTCACCAAGTCAAAAAGGAGAACACATTTAGAGACCTTCATCAACCCCACCAAAAGCCTTATGAGACAGCTGCCTTCCAGCTGCACAACCTTCCTGCTGATACGTCATGTTCCACTAAAAGATCTAGGTCCTTCCCTGGACAGAAATGGACTGAATGCACATTTAAAGTATGACAGAGGATCCAACATCAGTGGAAATTTATGCTGTGACTTTTTGGGCAGCTCAGAAGAACATGAAGTACCGTCCCCATAAATACAGAGGTAAGCCATTCTGCACAGCAGGCAGGGAAACGAGGTAAGTGCTTTCACAACTTCCTCTTGCAAACCAAGCTGCACCAACTCTTTATGCCACAGAAATAAGGAGGAAAGCTAAAAGCTTTTTACTACTTTGTACTGCAATATGGCACTTCAGTCAAGATCCATTTTGTTTCTGCTGAAGTCAGCAGAACTGTCTTATTTTCATTTTAAGGTTTTTAAAATAGTGGGGCTTTAACTGAGCCAGTAATACAATGTCAGAAGTAGATTTTTAACAAAGTCATGCTCCTGTGTTCCTCTCATATCCTGATCTTTTCTTCTTTGGGTTTCTTTCCTTGCTATAGTTCCACATCAGCTGGGTTCCCAGACTTCAGGTTTCATTGTCTTGCATTATTTTCATGATTTGTCATTAACTGCTCTCAACTTGAGATGTTTGGCCACAGACACAGCTCTTCTTCCGAGCTACAATGTCTTACTCAACCAGCACATTTGCAGCTCTTTAAATCAACTCATGCATACAGTCCAGGTTGCCTTGTCATTTTTTCATACAATTAATATATTTTTCTTCATTATATCTGAAGAGATCTGCAACAAATGCTTGCTGCTCTTCTCATCAGATCACACACTAAAAAACCTTTTCCAACCTTCAGATTGAAAACACCACAAACTTTTCAGTATTACAGACTTTTTTTTCCACAAGAGTCAATCCTTTCAATAATACTTTTCAGAATCCTCTTCAGATTACAACAGTTCAGCTGTTCATTTTTCCTCTAGAAGGACCTACACCCCTCGGGAGTATACCAGGAGTTTTTCTTTCACCTTAGTGCCTTCTTTGCATTGCTCTCTGAAGGTTTTGTTAATTTGCAGTCTACTCAATGGCGAAACACAATTCTCCAGTTCTACTTCACAGCTAAACAATGGCACTCCACCAAATTCAGAAAAGCACAGAAATCCAAATAACTACTATCAGAAAGCATTTAGAAAGAAATTACGCTATCACAGCATTTGCTATGAAAGTATTACATTCACCACACAATTTAACTGTAGCTCTATTAAAGACATTTATTTAAGTTCTATATGCTGCAAAGAGAGTTTTTGAGTGAGCATGACTGCATAGTGGAATTTGACACAAGTTCCCAAGGTTAACTGAAAAATGCTGTCAGTAAATTATCAAATGTTTGACAGAAATATTATTTAACAGCACTTCAAAAACTTGACTGGGGAGCAAAGAAGATCCAGCCTGGCACAATCTCCTAAGGAGGCAAACACCACTGCATAAACCACTGGGATTTCATGAACAGAGCGCCTGGGTGGCCATATGAAGTTGGAGCTTTACATTCATAGTATTTATTTTATGTAATATCTTGGAATGCAGTTTATAGCTTAACACAGAAATCTGTCTAATCTTTTAGTTTTACCTCTGTGATGTCATTTCATCTTTTAACAAGATTAACTTTCAGACAATTAAGCCCTTCATTTAAAAGGTTACGTAAATGACAGCATTAATACATTCCTTCCATGACATTAACAATAATGCACCTACTAGATTTATAAATAAATTCTATGTACTCTACGCTTCCGACATCATCTACCTCTATGTCTCAACATCTCAAAATATCTGCCTTACACAAAACAAAATTGTCAAGGGTATTGCAAACACTAACTATACAGAATATATAAAAGTATTTTATAATGACACTTCAAAAAAATAAAGTTAATACGTCTGAAACTCATGCCTAAACATATTAGAGTAAATCAAAATAATCTAAACAGGATTGTATTAAAGGTAAAATGACAAAAAGCCTAGTTGTAGTGAGTGAACCTTGGGATACATGATGAAGTAGTTATATGCTACATCTTTTGCTACATTTCTTAACAATGCCTGAAGACTTCCACACATAACAAGTGTTGAAATGTTGACACTGTAAAACATGTTGGTAACTGCTCTGTTTCAACTCACTGAAGAAAAGTGATCAAAAATAGCTCTTTAGGAGGGGTTCTGAGATTGAATTACTGAACAGCTTTACTTTTCAGTAAGAGTGACCAATACTGATAATTTTTATATAAAATAATTATCATTATATGGCATTCAAATATACATGCTGTATCAAGGCCAATTGTAAAAGAACCTTTTGAAGTTTGGTTTTTTTTATTTGCCACAGACTGCAAAAGACAGCTAATTACATTGTTGACCCTATTAAGAAGCAGTTTAATAAAAACCACAGAGAAATTGGAAACTCGAGCCTCTGCTGTTGGTGATATCCACAGCAGTCAGGATGGATGTCTCAAGAACTTACTCAACCCAATTCTTCTGAAAACAAACTTCGAAAGCAGGTTAACACACTTGCTTCCAAAGCTGTGTTGCAGGCACCTAACAATGAGTAAATAAATTACAGCAACCCACAGTAATTTTCAGAGCTGCAGATTAACCAGTCAAGCAGCATATGTTTGCATACAGAAGTGATCTATTCAAGGTCTAAGGATGAAGTTCCAGGACAGTCTAAACCAGTCTCCCTATCCCCTAAACAAAAATCCCCACCCCTCCTTTCCCTCAGCAGTTATATCTTTCTCACCCTAAGCAAGCCAGTTTAGGGAGCTAAACTGGACAGGTCTTCTGCTGTTTTCATTTTAGGCCATTTAACTCCTTAAACCTGCTCACTGCAGGGTCAGAGAAGTAAAATAATCAGTGAAAAGGCAGCAGAAAGAATACAGCAACCAAGGCAGATCAGTCCCATGCATGGAGAGTTACTCCTGTGAAAAGGTCATTTCATTCAAACTTGATAAACAGAGAGGGGAAAGAACACCAACAAAACAACAAAAAACTGTAAAGAACTTGATTCTTTTATTCTACCAATACAACTTCATTTGAAAAGAAGCTGTAATGAATCTTTAGAACTAATTGTTTTTTGGCATACTAATCAGTCTAATTAGAATAGAAAACACTTCCATAATTCTGTAAGAAAAACATACTAAGCATACTATCAATAGCAATTAGATAATCCACAGAAAATGTTTTCTATTTCACTAAGTTATGGTTCACATCCAAATAGACAAATAGATGTCTCAAGAACAAAACACTCCCTACATATTTTAGAGTAATCCAGTAAGTTCATTTTTCACTTCCTGCCAAACAAAAAGAAAGTCAAAATGTCAAAACAGTGAATACTTATATCACTATATAAAAAACTCTCCACATATGAAAATAGTGCTGCTTTTGCTTCGAAAATAGAGCTGCAAACTAGAGAGACTGAAAGATGGAAGATAATTGTTAAGAAAATCATACTGACATACTGTACAAGGGTCCCCTTCAGCTGTAAACACACAGAGCTGTATCAGTAAGGACAGGCTTTGGGAAAAGATTAATCACAAACTATTGTCCTCTACAGAGAAACAGTAACATCACTTCACCTCTTCAAGTAATTTTCCTTTCTCATTCTATTTAAGACAATGTTCATGACCTCGCTCATAAAAGTGTTGTCTGGATTTATATCAAGTAGTTTTAAAGAATGTTTATCCAAGTTTCATGTATCCACACTGTCAACTTGAAAATCTCTTTCTTCCCTATCCTTAAAAAAAAAACAACAAAACAAATGCACCCTGCAAAAATCTGAACATTTTTCCTCCTCAACTTCCTATCCCATACTGCAGATAAGCCTTACTTATTCACTTATCTTAAATCTTGCTGGAGTGCTGCCATACAATTTTATGGACATGAAGATTTCTGGAGCCTAGTCCTGCTGTACCAAACACTGCAGTGTTACTCCACAGCCAGACCAGCACTCTCAAACATTTGCCTTTGGCTCCTGTAGTAGATTTAGACTTTGCAAATTGATCTCAGCATTCCTTGAAGAACACAGAGTTCATCAACTGGCCCTTACAGTGTCACCACACCAGTGAAAACTCTCACCTGAAGACTGTGGTGTATAATTACATTCCTCTTGAGCAAAGAAGATTTGCAAAACAAAGATGTGTTTTATCATCTCTGTTTGGAAGCCTAAGATTTTGAGAGACTGATCCAAAATTAGGCAATGAAATTCCACAGAATTAAGGACCATAGAAAAGCGCATCATCTTTTCCAGCACAAGCTGCCTCTTTCCTAGTCAGATGCTATATTTTTCCTACAGGATTTGTCTCCAAATAGCACAGCTGAGGAAGCCGGCATAACAACTTAGGGAAAAGTGAATGTAATTCCCCAAACTCTAAAAACAAGGAGAGCCTGCAGCTCTGGGGGCAGCCAGTGGTGTAGGTCTGAGACAGACTGCAGTGTTCTTCACTTGTATCAAACTAATTTTTTTAATACATTTCATGACACTGAAGTGTGTTCTTTCAATATTTTAAGTTTGTTGCAGAAAGTTTTTTCTACAAACAGTAAAGAGGTTAGCAGTTACTACAATCATTTACAAAATTAATGGTCAGGAAATACTACAATTTATCCCAAAATTTTGATATATATTTATTCTTTTTAAGACGACCAGGGTGCATTTGGAGAAAAAGGGGAGAAAAGGGGAAGAAAAAGACGGCAGATGGTTATTTTTTTGACAGTTTGGATCAAAACTGCTTTTCAAAGACTAGCCTAGTAAAGGCAGTGCAGCTTGTACCAAGATGATCAAAGTGTGTATAAAATCAAAGTAAATTTCACTAAACACTTGGCAAAATGAGATGAACATGAGAAAAGATCTGTCAGCCAATATCACCTGATTAAACCTACTGAAACACTCAGGGGAAAGAAAAGACAGGTAGTATATATATTTACTCACTAAAAATATTGAAAAATACTTATTATTATTTCCAGTTTACATTCATGTTTGTCAAAAAGGTTGAAAACTCCAAAAGTAAACATTTAGAAAACCACAGCAGAAATGAAGAGTAATGCATTTTTGTAACTACTCAAGTAAGGCACATGAAACAAGTCCCTGGCCAAAACTCACTTTCAGTAATGAAGAGAAATACTGTCTTCCAAGTACACCTATCTATATATATGCAACAACACACACTGTAGACTCTGACCAATGATCTCAAAGAAAAGCTGACTGCACCAAGGAAAACTTTGTTTCTCAGACCTTGTCTCGTAGAAAAATAATAAAAGGGTTCTATCAACCTGTTCATATTTAAATATGTGATAAATCAGTAATTTTAATTCTGGGATTTTCATCTCAGTGGCACAGCTGCAAATATGCAGTTATGCTGCAAGTTTCACCTGGATATGCTAGTAACAGAAAAAAAAAAATCTGGAGTCCGAAAAAAATAAAATAAAATAATCACTGGAGCCGGGACATCTGCTCTTTCCTCTTCCTCCAATTATTCCCCCATAAAGCATACAAAACTCACTCCAAAAACACAATGAAATACCTGAGAAATAAGGGGTGGAATTCCACGGAAATGTGTTGAAAGTATTAGTGAATTACTGAATGCATTACTAAATTTTACATAAAGTAAACTGTTTGGCTACAAAGCAGTAATGACTAAGCTCACAGAACTACACGCTAACAGAACACACATTCAAACATTAGCTCTTAGATGTCAGGAATCCACTTAAACAGAGCATATTTTTATTAGGAAATAGACTTCGTTTGTTAGCCTCAACTGAAATGGCTCCATGTTGCTCTAAGATGAGAAGAGAGATTAGAATGAAGTGGGTACAACAAGTATCTTACATATCAAAGAGATGACAAGGAAAAATTGCACAGTCCTGGCAACAACCACCCAATCCACAGCCCTGTGGACTGAAACAACCTTATGTCTAATTCTGGGCCTATCAGTAGTCCTACCCACTTAATTGTATTTACTAAAATGTTTAATGCTAAACATGCATGTAAGGGCTTGCAAAACTGCACTCTAATAATATTTCTGAAAAACACTGCCCCTATCCCAAAGTGTCTTTCAAAAGACTTCCAGCAATCCATCTCTTAACGATTTGTTAAGTAATAATTTTAAAAATCTATGTCTGGGTAGCTAATCTGTTTATCTAGGGGGAAAGAATTCAAACAGCCAAAGAAACTTCTCACTATGACAGAGAAATTAGGTCTTTTGGTTTTTTTTTTTTTTTTTGGTGAGCGGATGATATAGTCACGTTTTGACAACATCTGAATAAGTTTTGATTAGCTATATTTGATTTTTTACATTAGTGTTGTCAAAAAAAAGGAAATTGTATGAAAATAACTGGGTAATGTTATTCCCTGGGACCCCCACTTCACTGAAAGAAAATTTCCTTCAGCTTGTCTGGCCAGGAGATCCAGTATCTACAGAAATTCATCCTGTCATGGTTCCAGCACTCTAATGGTGAAAGAAAATTTTTTTTAACACCCTCAACCTGTTTGCTTAACAGAGCTCTGAACTGCTTAATAAAAGGCTACAAATCGGAAACAAATTGAATCTAAAACTGACTGTGTTGACACCATAAGTGGCTTTTCTCTCCATAAATTGTATTAGACATAGTTCATTTTCAGGCAAAAAAAAATCAACCAATTCCAGTTACTGCAGTAAACTACTGGCCTACTTCTTCACGTGAACCTTATGAAGTTCAACAAGGCCAAGTCATGGACGTGGGCTGAAGCAATCCAGACAGGCCGGGGGATGAAGGAATTGAGAATAGAAGAACTTTGGAGTGGTGGTAGATGAGAGGCTGGACACGACCCAGCCTTGTGCCCTTGCTGCCCGGAGAGCCAAATGTGCCCTGGGCTGCAACCAAAGCATCGTGGGCAGCAGGGAGAGATTCTGCCCCTCTGCTCTGGTCTGGTGAGACCCCACCTCCAGGGCTGCATCCAGATCTGGGATCCACAGCACAGGAAGGACATGAACCTGTAGGAGCAGGTCCAGAGGAAGGGCAGCACGATGATCAGAGGGATGGAGCACCTCTCCCATGAGGAAAGACTGAGAGAATCAGTTTTGTTCAGCCTGGAGAAGAGACTTCAGGGAGACATTACAGCAGCATTTTAATACTTAAAGAGGGCTAGTTGGAAAGACTTTTAGCAGTGCCCATAGTGACAGAACAAGTGGTAACACTTTTAAACTCAAAGATGGTAGATTTATAATGGATATAAGGAGAAATTCTTTACAGTGAGGATGTTGAGAAACTGGTTGTCCAGAAAGGTAATGGATGCCCTGTCTCTGGAAAAGTTCCAGGTCAGTTTGGATGGGGCTTTAATCACTCTGGTTTAGAGGACAATGTCCTTGCCCATGGCAGGGGGGCTGGAATGACATGATTTTGAAAGTCTCTTGCAAGTCAAATTGTTCTGAAAGATTTTGTAATCAACACTGAAAATGATACATCATTAATCTGCTATTTTTAAAATTTGTAAATGGTACCCATCATTAAAAATACTTCTTTCTTCTACCAACTATAAAATGAAACATTTCTTTTCTGTGGAACCTTCAGAATAAATTTGTCTGTTATAAATACATCTACCTCTCCATCAAAAACCTAGAAGTAAAACCTTTTATCTTTAAACAACCTTGTTTCAATACTAACACTACTGATGTAGTTGATGATGTTGCCCTGATGTAAGAGTATAAAATCAGAAAACTGCATAAGTGTAAGGTCAAATTAATATTTAATTCAATCAAGCATGCTGTGGTATCAGTCTGCTTTGTGCCAGTGTAATAGAACCTACATACTGGAGATGGAGCAATAATAACATGGCACTAGGAACAACTTGTAGCTAATCACTGGCACCTAACACGTGAAATTAGTCATTTTGGCATTTTCTTATGTTGATGGATTCCACTATTTTCAGAAGAAAATATGAGCCAGTATTTATCTTTAAAACAAGCATATTTACTCACAGGTTCCTGCTTTTTCCTAAAAGAACAGATTAAAACAATAGACTGAAACACAAAAACCCATATAAATTACCTAAATTCAAACACAGGCAAGTACTAATCAGTATTGATTTTTTACTAGGTTTTTTTTAACAGAAACCCTTTCCAGCTTCTATAATTTTCTCTGTACACAGACTAGTAGGACAGTGTGATATTACCCCTGAATGCGACAGCAGAATTTCATTCATTCTTTTATTCTCATTCTTTTTTCTCCTAAGTATATATTAGCAAATTCTAGCTGAAGTTCTCTACAATCTGGAAGAAGCTACAGTATTTGCAGAGCAGTACTAAAATTTTTTTCTTGGCCCAACACTCTCTTCAAAGTGTCATTACTGACACTGTGGTAGGACATGCAGATGATGGCCTGCATTTAGAAAAAGTAGGCTGCCTATTTTAATCTATAAACACACCATCCACTCCTAATAATAAACACACCTAGCTCTTCGAAGAAAGGAGGAATGCTGTGGATTTCTTGTCTGCTTGGGACAGGTTCAAGATTGTGGGTTGTTTGGAGTTTTTTACGTTATTGTGATAATACACAGACTCATAGAATATGCTGAGTTGGAAGGGACCCACAAGGATCACTGAGTCCAACTTCAGGCCCTGCACAGGACCCCCCAAGAAACCCACCATGTGCCTGAGAGGAATGTTCAAATGCTTCTTGAGTTCTCTCAGGCCAGTGCTGTGACCACTTCCCTGTAGAGCCGGTTCCAGTTCCTGTCCAACTAACCCCTGGGTGAAACACTTCATCCTGATATCCAACCTAAACCTCCACTGATTCCTCATGCTGTTTCCTCAAGCCCTTTCACTGCCCTTGAGCGTGAAAAGATCCGTGCCTGTCCTTCCTGTTCCCTCACAAAAAAGTTGTAACTGCAATGAGGTCTCCCCTCAGTCTCTCTTTCTCCAGGCAGAACAGACCAAGTGCCCTCACCTGCTTCTCATGCGACTTCCCCTCAAGGCCCTTCACTATCCTTGCTGCCCTCCCTTGGACACTCTGCAATAGTTTAATGTCTTTCACGTATTGTGGCACCCAGAACTGCCCCCAGCGCTGGAGGTGAGGCTGCCCCAGTGCAGAGCAGAGCAGGACAATCCCCTCCCTTGCTCAGCTGGTGATGCTGTCCCTGATGCCCCCAGGACAGGGTCTGTCCTTCTGGCTGCCAGGGCACTGCTGGCTCAGGTTCAATTTGCCAGTGGCCAGGACCCCTAAGTCCCTTTCCACAGCACTGCTGTCCAGCACCTCATTCCCCAGTCTATACACACAACTGGGGTTGCCCCATCAAAGGTACAGAAGCCAGCACTTGTCCTTGTTAATAGGTTGGTAACTCTTCTGCAAATCTGCCAGGATTAGTTGAGAAAATGATTCAGGCTAGTTTTAATCCAGGTTAAATACTCAAGGCAATTCCCAACACACCAGCACAAATATTGTGTCAGCACCAAGGTGGTGCCTCAGGGAAGTAGGTGGAGCTACTGCTTTAACTGATAGTGAAACTATTTGTGTTAGCCATTTGTTTTTAAATGGATTCATACAACTACTAAGGGATAAAGACGGGTGAAAAAGTTTCTGAGATCACTGAAGCTCAGTTTCTTATACTGAAAAACTTCTCTGTTCTTCAGATTACTGAACATTTATTGTTCTAGTATTAAAAGCTGCTTGGTATCTTCATCTAACACTGTACAATTTTACTGATTCATTTACAAATTCTTCCAAGACAGATGCATTTCTTTTAAATTCATAAAATTTGATTGGTACTACCCTTAATGATGGAAAACCTTAAACAAATACAAAAATATACATACATTAAAAAAAACCAACCAACCAACAACAAAAAAATAAAAATCTAAACTATTAAACAATAATCCAGAAAACCTTACTCCAATTATCAAGACCACCAGAATAGACCAAGTTTATTCCTCTTCTAAATGTGCTAGCCCTAAGGCAGAAAAGTTAAGTTGCTGCCATAAATAATTATTGCACGTATATCTGAGAACACACCTGTCCTCTGCTGTGTCCACCTTTTCCAAAATAAAAGGGCCACCTTCTCTGTTGTATCTTCCTTCAGAACATTATACCTGAGAATATTTAAGCCTGTTTTAATTACTGCTGCATTTACAACCACACTGCAGACCAGAGTTATATGACTCAAGCACTGTACTTGCTTATTTACTAAATTTGTGTCTGCAAAAACTCATCTCTTTCTGCTTCTAGAAATAATTCAAATACAGATAAAGCATCCTACAGCATTTTTAGGCTACCCTCATCCCCCATGGACATTCTAACATCTTTGTCTATGGCTGACAGAGATCTTCACAAAGGAACCCACATCTCAGGAAGTTTGGTCTCAATCTGACAGTGAAGTACCTCGAATCTTCAGAATGATAGGACGATTTTACAGCCTTTTCAAGGCAAAGTTATTACAAGCAGCGGCTCCTGGGCACTATAAAACTTGAACCAGATATATTCTTTCCAACTGATAACCGTTCTGCAAGGTAGTAGTATTATCTTCATATATGCAGGCAATAAAATCCTGCCTTTTCACCTTATCATTTAACAGAAGATATGCAGGACTGCCTTCATTGAGACAGTTAAATTAAAACTCTATTAGAATTTGTTTACAAACAAATATCAGCTGAGATTATGGTAAAAAAAGAAGAAATTTTAAAACAGAAGACTAATTTTCAGTTCATTTAGCTTGTGTTTATTCCACCACGATCACCTTCCTTTTTTGAGCAAATATAGCTTTGGAATATAAAGAATTTTTTAAAAACCCACAACGGTTAAATAAAAATATGGCAAGAATTTCAGGGCTAAGTGAATATCCTAAATTACTTGGGAAAACAAAGCAAAATAGAAAATAGATTTCAAATTTCTCATTATTTCATCAGTGGAAAACAGTTTTCCCACAGACAACAACTTCATGTTTCCTTAATTTTCCTTCAGCTTTGGCAACAAGTGATTCTTATGTGCAAAAGCAAGAAAATATTTGCCTAAGACCTGAGCAGATTAATCCCCACAAGAGCCATCTGCATCAACTGCTTCCTCAAGGAATCACATTTTTTACATTTGAAGAAAAATCTTGTGCATCCAAGAGCATTAAGGTCAGAAGAAGTGTATGCACTTGGCTAAAGCCTGGGGGAAGAAAACATTTCCATAGGTGTCTTGTAAGAGTATTTCTGCACACATCCTATATGAATATACACAGGTGGAGGGCACACAACCATGACCCAACCAGAACCAGGCAGCCACAACAGGGTGGCACTACCCAACAGCAAGCAGAGATCACTACTAGGTCTCTACTACAGCAGAATTTCAATCTGGGGATACAAAGTCCTTGTAGCAAGAAAAAACAGTTGAACGGTTTTACTGCATATTGAGTAGGTAAGAGCATGGCCCTGGTGTTTCAGGTCATTCTAGACAAAATTGTATCCCTAACTGATTTGAGTTTCTTGCTTCCTTATTACCCTACACGGAAAATGTGCATACACCTCACTGTCAAAGGGAGTTGAGACATACAAAAAAACCTCATTATTGAATAGAGATATGCTAATTTACTCAAAGACCAGCATTTTCAGAAATAACTCAGGAATAACACGAGATAATTGGTGCTGCCGTTGTTTCTCTTGCTGCTACAGATGTGGCCTTAGAAACCATCATTCAGCTGAGCACTGGCAAGGTTCATTTTGAGCCTAAATTGCTGATTATTCTGCTGGTTTTGACTTAAATCACAGATTCACAGAAGGAGAATATTCTGGGCTGAAAGGCTATTCTGTGAATCCTGTTGTGAAATAACAGTAGCACCTGAACCTCAGTGTGAGGCCTCCAGTCCCCTCGCTGTAACCACAGCGATGCTTTCGGACAGCCTTGGGCCAAGAACTTCCCTCTAGAGGCACACCAGCTACAGAGCAGAACCTTGACACAGTCTGAGTTGCTGTTATTAGATACAAACTTACACACTACAGTGATATTTTACGACAATTAACGATTTTTTCATTACCTTTTTACATGCAATCAAACACAAAGATAAAAATGTTATGCTTCTCTCACAATCCCTATGTTCTTTCAGCATCACTGACCCTATGATATTACAGCTTCAAGCAAATTTGTTTCTCCCCACTTCCATTTTAGAGGACAAGTGACCCAACTGTGCTAAGATTTCACATCTGAGAAAAAAAATCAAGGCATGGTGGCAGTAAAACCACCATTGAGTTCCACAATTCAGAAATTTAGTCTGTGTATAAACCCAAGAAAAATTCCCGTGTGCCAAGAAAGGAGTCCAATTACGTGGCAGCCTCTTCTGATATGCTCTAGAAAATAAGCTTGAAAACAAAATAGAACTAAAAAGTTCTACCTTGGCAGACAATAAATAAAAGCCTAAGACTTTTCTTCAGTCATGCTTCCTGCATACTCCAAAAAGGCAAAACAGCCATTCCTCTCCTCTGTGAGCATCCATTTGCTGTAACACACTGATAACAGAAAGAACTTCAGTGTGCATTCACCTGGTTTTGATTTAACAAAAAATAATTTGTATTGCAAGTATACAAAAAATTTTTTTATTATTTTATTTTATTAATCCCCACATGAGTAAGACACACCACACATCTTCCCTCATAAATTTAGACAGTGTCATTTCAAAACATGAATACCATATCACCATATGTACTTGTACCAAACATTCTTCCAGCAATTTGGCATAAGCAAAAGTCCATTCTATGTAGAAAATGTAAAATGCACTCTGCAGTTGGGCTCAATGTGGTCTCTGATTTTCTGATTCAGTGAAGTCTTGCAGTAGAGTCATATAAAATAAATCCAGGAGCTTTTTTAATCAGAAACACCATACCTTACAAAATTCTTAAAGTTACGTTTTCGACTTTATAGCTGTCAAAATTTGCCAAAGATGCTTTCACAGGTAGAAAGGGGACATTTGAGACTTTTGGCACTTGAGAAACACTGCAAGGCACATGTGGGAATGAATACTGGTATTTCTTCTAAAATGAGAGCACTGAAATAGTTTGACACTTAAATTGCCTTTCTTCAGAGGCAGCCAACCATTAAAATAGATGAAATGATTCACACCTCATGGTGCTACTGTTTCAGGCTTCTACGCACATGAACCATTCTTCATCATACCATCCATATTTAGAGATCCTAACAGAAATAATTTCTAAAACAGAGAACTAGCTGGATGTCTATGATTGAAAGGAATTGCCAGCATAATATGTTTTCAGGAGATGCAGCTTATATTAGTGTATTTATTATTTATCTTCTAATTTAAGTTAAAATATTCCTGACACAGAACACTAGGTGCATACAAAACAGGCTGTCTTGTTTGCTGCTACATTCAGGTTTTACCAGCAGAATTTTGACAATGGAATTCTGCTGCTTCCCACCTTCACTGGCAATAATGCCACTTTGCAGAATCAAGCAAATCTTTCAGTTCTGGTAAGATAACGAGTGGGAAATAAGGAAGATAACTAAAAAATATACTAAAAAAGAAGCACATTCCATGTAATTAAACTAATACTGAAAAGTGAATTTGAAAGTGATTTAAAAATGGCTTTACAACACTTAGCAATCTAGTAATAGGATTGGTTTTTTTTTTAAATGCAGGTATTTTTAGCTTTTTCTAGCAAATCTATAGCTTATTTCAGGTGCTTTTAAGACCAGCATGGATGCAAGTATTAAGTTTAACAGAATAACTATTTTGTGCTCACAGAGAAAAAAAATTTAACAGAATAACGTTTAAATTAATAGCAGCAGCTGCAATACAATAATAAACTGTCAGTACCTCCTTGCCAGATGAGTAATTCAAGCAGTTGTTCTCAGTCACTTTTCATATAAAAGAACATTAAAAAAAGGGGGGGGGGGTACTTTATAATCCAGGTTTATACACCCTGAAGAGGTCATTAAATTGAACAGACCAAGAAATAAAAACTATGGCTTAATGCTTAAGTGGGCTAACTTTTACTGTTGGAGGAGGAGGTCTGAGATGTTCCCTAAAGGAAACAGATCATGCACGCATACCCCCAGCATTAGAAAGGTTTTCATTATTCACTAAACCAACAGCTTCCAACGTGGTATTATTTCCTGCTCTTATCCATTTTCCTGAACTATTAGAAGGAATAATTTTATTCCTAAATTGAGTGACAGAAGTTTAAAATTCCACCAAAAAAACCCCCTAATTCAGAAATCAAGCATACTTACAAAACAGTGCAAGAAGGGGTGCAACCAATATTAAGTGACAACATAAGATCTTTCATCTATTTACTGCAGCTTATTTCCAATGATTTTAGCTGAACATTCTAGAAGCCTATCATAATATAGCCTTCCCTATATAGCAGACATTGCTAAAAGTCATTTACAAATAAAAATCTGTGTTCTAAACATGCAACAAATGACAAGGCTTGTCTCCCTAATCTTGCACTTAACATAATCAGCACTAAACTGAAAACAGAGACTAGAACAAACCAGTTTCAGAAACCACAAGGAAAACCAGTTTAAAACTATTTTCTATATGAAATAAAACATTTTCATAGCATAGGCAAGCCAAATGTTTGTATACCCCTCAACTAAAACCTGTGCTATTTTTGTTTTTAGAGCATACTCTCTTTGAAAATATGCACATGCACAGTACTGTGAATTTATCAATGCAGCACTCTTCATTTCAAACAAAAGAAAAATAAAGAGGGTCAATCAAGTTGCACAGTAGCAACAAACACAAGCAGATTTTCAAATTCAGAGCTCATTCAATAAAAAGGAATTCCCAAAGAACACTCAAATATCCTTCTCTCTATATATTCCATACTAGGTAAATCTATGCTGTTGAGAGAACAGTGTTTGATGATAAATCAACAATTAAGCTACACACTTTGGACAACTGCCTATAACAGCAGTGACATTGTCATTGATAATGGACAGTGATGCATTACAGCTTTTAAACAGTAATCAAGACTTTAGTTAAACTTTAAATAGCATTTGGATGGAAGTGTGGAACTCAGGCATTTTTTCTTCTAGTTATTTATTTATTCAGTGAGAGTAACAGTCAACATAATGTGTTTCGAGATTTTTAAAAGAAAAATATTTGCTAAAGCTTAACTTTTTTCCTTCATAGTTGTTCAAACTGACTTTCATGTCTATATGTGACCTCCTCTTCATTTCCTCCTGAAGAAAAGGACAAGAAAATTCTTGTGATTGGATGAGTCACCCAAATTTTATCTTGCTTTATGTAGGATCCTGTAATTCTGTACTTTAAATACAGACTAATAAAATCAGTACCCATGATTTAGGACAGTCAAATGGTAACAGAGCAATCACTAGATTATCTGAATCCTCAATGTTCAGAATTAAACACTTACTTGTGCAGAGCTTACTTGTGATCATCTTTTCTAATCACATAAGTCCATTCTAAATATTAAATTATTCTCCAGTAGATCTTAAAAATAAAGCTTCATTAACGAGTTGGAAATGAAGAAAGATTTGTCTGAAGACATTAAATGACAGCAATCAATTAGGGTTCAGACCCTCCTGCACACTATTCTTTTTATTCCCTGTACCATCTGAACAACACTATCCTAAAAAAAAGAATTATGAAATGGCCATGGAATTAAAGTAACAAAGCTGCACACTAACATCATAACTCATTAGTCTACATTTAGGCACACAGAAAACACAAAGTATGTGATTGATTACTTTTTGCAAAAGATTTTACTTCAGTAAGTCATTCTAGATTAAAAAAAATTAATGGAAGAAAAACATAATCAAAAATCCACTGAATGTGGCACCCAGACTGTTTTTCTTCTCATGTCTATCACCTTCTGTACCCTATAACAAATGAAGCAGACTGAACAGGAGGCATGTTTCACATGACAATGAAGAAATCTGTGTCCATCCAACAACAAAACTCCATGACGCTTCACAGACAAAAAAGGCCCCTCTCTCAATATCTGTAACTGTAGCAGACAAACACAAAAAAAGAGAAAAAGCTAAATCCATACCATATAAAGCACCTGTTACAGACTGAAACTATACAACATAGTGAAACCTGGACAAAATTCACAAAATCACAATCTTCCAAATATTCCAACCCCTCTGCACATCAGGGGCCCAATCACTGATTTAAGCATCAGTGATGTCTAAACCCCTGTCAGCAGGTAATGAATATAATGGTGGCAAGGAAGGATGCAGGTGATGCTCCTGCACTGAGGCAGCTGGCACGGGGCTGGGCACACGGTGCTGTCCTGCCAGCGCGGGGCTGTTTGGGCACTGCCACAGCAGCCGGAGCTCCACGCACAGGAGGCACGGCTGGGGAACTGAGCACTGCATTCACCCTCGTGTTTACATTCAGAACAGCTCATTAAAATAAGTTTATTACTAGTCAAGTCTGCCAATGTAAACATTGTATTCTTGTTCTTAACCAGTGGGATGTACCAAGAAAAAACTATTTTAAATAAATTTGTTACCAGAAATATTCATTGCTTTTCAGTGTAACAGTTTAGAGGATACTTTGGACACAACATAGAACTCTTCCCCCCCAAAACCCCCCATGATTATGAGTCATAAAAATACACAGATTTAAATTCTTTTTGTATCTTTCATTACGTAAAATTCTACTACACAATCTCAGTTGCTTTTATCCTTAAAATCCAAAGTCAGCTCCTCTGTGATACACTGATACAATTCCAGTCATATTTAGTAGATCAAACACTGGCAAGAAATCATCAACTGATTGCTGTGGAGTTTGGCTACTGAGGTAGCACTTTTCTTTCTTTTTAAATTAGTCAGCTTTTGTTATGGATTGCATTATTAGACAAAGAGCCAAATGCTTTGGCATTGC
Organism: Petroica traversi; assembly: GCA_025920805.1. Lineage (NCBI taxonomy): Eukaryota > Metazoa > Chordata > Aves > Passeriformes > Petroicidae > Petroica > Petroica traversi. Next base: position 4,691,218 of record JAHLSL010000038.1, read on the forward strand.
TCTGCCATTAGTTAGAACTGAAAATGTACTTTAAAAAACAGGTTCTAATGAGAGCTTCCAACTGAAACTGAGACTACTGATATTTGGAAAAGTAAACAGTTACTGACTTTTTATTCCTGCACATATAAAGCAGAAGAAAACTCTGCTAATTTGATAGTGTAGGTGTATTTATGTTTCTCTTTAGTTATTACAAAGACTGAACAATTAAAGGATATTAATGACACATTCTGCAATCTGATCAAGAGAGATGAAATATCGGGAGTGAACATGCCTACTGTGAATACACACACACAAAATGTGCATGCATCTCATGTGGCAGTAAAAAGGACTGAAGTTGAGCAAAATGTTCTTTTTGCTTTCTTAAACCAGAAGTGAAAAACTTTAATCCTAGTGTAGAATAAGACAATATAAAAACACATAAAACCGTCAGAAAAACAGAACTATCTTTTTCCAGCTAACTACACTGCTATATATAAATGCATCAGAGGGGAACAATGAACAAAAGACAATTCTGTTTTCTTAAAGATCATCTTTTTTAACTCAGCAGTAAATGCTCTAAAATTATAGATCAAAAATAGAACATTTATAGAAAGAGTTAGAACCTAATAGACAAATAAGACCACAGGAAATATAACAAACAAGAAAAGTTTTTTTCTTCAAGAACAGAGAATCATCTGGCCTTTCGATTACTTAGTGGGCAATGAATTTTAGATCAGATCCTGCTAACTGCTACATTTGCATCTCCTCCCTGCACTTGCTGGCTCAAATTAACACAACAGATTGTTCTTGCTGATTCAAAATTATGTGTGGCAATAAATTCGGGAAAGTGAAAAAAGGCTCATATTAAATGAGAAATACTTAGAAGGTTCCTAAGGCTAAAATCCTGAAAAGGGATACATTGTGTCAGCCATGATGACTTGGAGACCCTGAATTAACAGACTTCAGCCTAGTGATCTGCTCAGTTAACACTCTTGGTATAAGGTTGGCACCTACTCAACTGATGAGATCCTTATGGATAGATGCACCTATTGAAAGCATGGGAGTCACAGCAGTATCTGCAACCCACTTTTCATTAAGACTAAAATTCCAGGGTCTTGATGGCAACAATCCACGTAGATGAACATCTATTCATGTTCAAACTAGTGTAAATACATAGTTTACCTGTCAGCTTTATTTAACAAAGAAATAAATGGCAAATTAGTTCAGCTTTGGTTTGTGGGTTTGGGTTTTTTGGGTTCTAAGGCATGGGTATTCTGAGACACTTGAGCACTCTCCTACTAATCATCTCTCCATTTCTCAGTCCACCATGCTTGCATTCCAGCACAGCTCAGCACTGGGCTCACCATTTCACTGTTGCATTGCCTAATTAACAGCTTTAAGAGCTTCTTCTTTTAAAAGCTGACACAACCATAGCAGAGCAGGCAGAATATAATCAACATTTTGCACCTCCAGTGTAATATCAAACTTCAAGCTTAGCACTAAAAGCCTGAGACTTGCACTGAACAGTGAGTCCAAGGGCAAACACCAGCACTTTTCCCTGGACAACTGCACTGGAGCAGCTCCGGCCCAGGCACAGCACTGCAGGGAGGAGGATGGACGGTAAGAGTTACCAGAGCTGTTTCTCACCACCACGCAACTTCAAAGTTGAGTTCAGCATGTGCTGAAGTGATACAATTACACACAGTAAGGAAGCGGAGGTCCGGATCATTCTTACACAGCCTACAGTGACCTATCTGCTCTTGTTTTAGAGCAGATAACACTTGCCAACTTACCCCTAGATAATGTGTATTAAATATTACCAAAAATAACTCAGTTCATACTGTAGATAGAGCTTATATGCAAAATCATAAATGCCCAAATGTATCTGAGCTCTGTTAAGCTCTCCTTAAATTTAGCTGTCAACTCAGGACTATTCGGTAGGAATGTATTTATAGAAGGGTTTCTTATGGATCACCCAAGGTCAAATGCCCTTAAGTGCTATCATCCATGTGTACATGCAGTACACATAAAAATGTCACTTCATTAAATTAGTGGATGACACAACTGGCAGAAAAGCAAATAATAAGAATATGGTAGCTTTATGAAGTAATCTTCATTATCTAAATGTAATACAGAAAACAGGTTTTCATAACCACTAATGCACTATTACATACCCAAAAAGTGTAAGACCGTACCATAGAAAGCTGTGACAATATCGAAATTATTTATCTTAGCATAGGCAACCTAACAACAGGCTTTCAACAAGATAAAATGAGAGAAGGAGCACTCAGCCAATGCCTCAATGAGCCTGCAATAACCACTTCCCTTTGTGGATGTCTTTGCTGACACCTATCACAGCACCAAGTACACAGTTCTAGCATTCCCCTTTTCATCTCCTTATCAGACCAAAACCAGAAGAACCCCACCAAGTGCTGGCTGTGCATCTGACCTATGCTAATGAGTGGAAAGTCTTCCATGATTTTTTTTTTTATTTAGCAGAAAAAGAGTGGTAATAACCATGCGACACATTTCAGCTGGTTGGCTGCTTTTTGGGATTTTATTATTTTGCCTTCAAAATACCTGTGAGAACAAAGTAAATGCAGAGTTCTCCATCTCATAATGCCTCTGAATTGAGAATGCGTCAGGTATTTTTTGAAGATGTGCTTTAATCAAATTAATGCTCAACACAGGCATTAATAACAAGTGTTAAGGCACACAAGATAGCAAAAATCCCACTAGAAAATCTAACAGTCTCTCTTGAGTCCTGAAGGGGGATGGGAGGAACACAATCAATCAATGTATTTGGCTTCATAGATTCTCCTGCTGAAGAAACAGATGGATGTGGTCAGCCATCCCGCGGTCAGGAAGGTACGCAAAGAAAGTCTCTTCATTTAGAGCCACTGAATAAAACATCTCTTGATGACAGTGGAATTGCTATCTAGAGAAAGACGGCTTATTACTTCAGCTTCTCACGTCTTTCAAATTTACACCATGTGTTATAGATTAACAGCTACTTTTTCGTTTTTTACGGCTTCCCAAAAATAAAGCATGCACACAAAATACAGAATAGCAGCTGTTTATGACTTTTTACACTGTAAGGAAATGAATTCCATTTTGAATTCCATTCCACATTTTTAGTTTTGGTTATGTTATTTTTGGAGGATGAAATAGTGGCATTCCAGCTAGCCTTTTTAAGATGCTTTCCCTGACTCTCAATTTGTGTTGCTGTATTTCTACTTTTAACTGAAAACACATTTCCATTTTTAATAATTTACACTGAAAGCGAGCTGTTTAGTAAACAAGCAAATTTTTCAATATATGATTTTTTCATATTCAGACTATTTAGCAGCACACCAATGCAAAATTAATGTCAAATTGCATAAAGCAACAATACCAGAGACCAAAAGAAAAAGCTCTTACAGAAAATCTGTTGCAAATTTCCTAAATAAGAGTAATAAACAGTTCATTATTTCATACAGCGATACGTAGACTGCGCAAGCCAGGGAATTTAACTGATTTGCATTATATTTTACTTGCTGCTAGTTTTTAAAAAATACTTACAGACAGAGTGCAGAGAACAGTGATGACTTTTACTGTAAAAAAAAATACATTCAGCTAACACTCTCCCATGGTTTGCTTTCTCAATGTATTACATTAAGCAGTCCACATTGCTAGCATATAAAAAAACAAAATAATCAAGTTCTAAGCAGCCCAGTCTCAATTTTGTAGCTAGGATTTCTCTTCAGAAACATAAACATATTTTGGTGTATTCAGTCTATATCCAAGGCATGGGAGGTGAGAGAATAAAAGAATCACACTGTTGAGTATAAAAGCAGAGTGTGAAAAAGTCTACTGGGGTTAAGTATTAACCTGATGCATTTTTCAGAACGACTGTACTATTTTTAACTGTTCTTTTTTGGCCACAGGTCAAAGTTTTCCTAGCAAAATACCAAAGTGAAAATGCTGGGAGCGAAGCCCAGAGGCAGCTCTCTTTGCTTTGGCCTAGGCAGAAACTTATCTGAATCCAGTCAGATATGGAGCACTGTTTCCCACTCCCCTCCATTGACTATGGCTGTCATTATGCCTCTGAACATCTATGAGAGGACTAACGCAGCACTACAGCCTCGGGAAGAACATTTTTCAGATGTTATAGGAAATTCCTATACTCTCCACACAGCACAGGCATACATTCTGTTCAGTCAGTTCCTGTATTTTTGGCCAAACAGAACTGAGTCATTTGAAGGCACAAAAAAAGACACAGTGTAAGTGCCTTGAGCAACTCTTAGAAGGACTGGGATTTATTCCCCCTTTTTCTGCTCCTCATAACTGGGACACATTGGAAATCTTGGGGCAGACTGGAAATATAAGACCTGAAGACCCTAAAGTTCATTTAAAATACCAATAATGATAATAATGATGACAACAACAGTGATAACAATGATAATAATCTGTCTCTTGCTGCCTTTCTAGAGTTCAGATGCCTAAATGGGGAAGTCTAACCCCTTTCACACTTCTTCCCGAGGGCATAGATTTCTGTCTGAAGTAAAAAATTGTATACGTACACTCACACCGAAAAATGTTATTTGAAACAGGAGACAGACGAATCAATTTCACCCAATGAAAAATAAACGTGACCCTACAGGACCCCCCAGTTACATTTCTCCCTTAGGCGTGTCCCCTTTTCCTGAATTATTTCCACATCACACAGCAACCTCAGCTTCACCAGGGAACGTTTCACAGGGGTGAGCAATGGGTGCCCGGCAGCGCACACAAAGGCAGGTACTTTGGGGACGGACAAGCTGTGATTACGAAGCGCGAAAGCATACGGTGTGAACGATGCTGGAAGGGAAAACAAGGCGCTTTCCTCTCCCCGGATCAGATCTTGCCAGGGACGTTTCTCACTTTCCCCCGAAGAAGATGTACCTAATCGGGGAGCGCTCGCCCTCCTCTCGCAGCGCCGTGCCCGTCCCCTGGCTCAACACAGTCCTGGGGGCGAGGGCCGCTCCCGCCACCTCCCCGCTGCCGGTGGCCCGGCCGGGGGCGTGGAGACGATCCTTCATCCTCCCCCAGGAAAGCACTTTCAGGACGCGGGAGCCCTTTCCTTCCTTCCCGTTCCCTCCCGCTCGCCTGAGGCGAGGGCAGCGCTCCCTTTGTTCCCCCGCCGAGCGCTCCCCCCGGGCGCGGCCGCCCCTCACCAGCAGGCTCTCCACGTTGACCGGGGAGCGCGGGTCGCGGATCATGGACTCCAGCTTCCTCTGGCGGCCCTCGAGCATCCCCGCCGCCGGCTCCAGCGCCTCGGCCGCCAGGGGAGCCGCCGACACCGAA
>JAHLSL010000038.1:4702963-4720572 GCA_025920805.1 Petroica traversi
GGAAGGAAGGAAGGAAGGAAGGAAGGAAGGAAGGAAGGAAGGAAGGAAGGGAAAGAAAGAGAAAGAAAGCAAGAAAGCAAGAAAGAAAGAAAGAAAGAAGGAAAGAAAGAAAGAGAAAAAGAAAGAAAGGAAAGAAAGAAAGAAAGGAAGGAGAAAGAAAGGAAGGAGAAAGAAAGGAAGGAGAAAGAAAGAAAGAGAAAGGAAAGAAAAAGAAAGAAAGAAAGAAAGAAAGAAAGAAAGAAAGAAAGAAAGAAAGAAAGAAAAAGAAAAAAAGAAAGAAAGAAAAAGAAAAAGAAATTTGTTATTGCTTGTAAAAAATACAACTTTTCTGTCTGTCTTTATGTCCAACACAGACAGAATGTTTAACAACTGTTATTACTAGACCTGACTGTCAAATAGTACATGGAATGACAGTGTGAAGAGGCTGGCATAGAGACGATCTCAGTTTTGCCCTGATCTTTGGTGATGGGGGACAATATTAAAATGAAACACTACATGGATAAGAAAAATTAAGGGATTGGAAGAAGTAATTACAAGGAAATTGGAAGAAAACGTGGAAGATTTTGAAAGCTGAAGTTAGTGGGAATTATTCGGGAACCTTTTCATGTACATTCTTTGTAGGAGAAAAAAAAACCATTCTGGATGGTATCATGCTATTCCCAAACTAAAAAGAACTCAATATGGGATAGCAATGCCATATGGGGTGAAATAAGGAGGTAGGTATTGGTTGAATCCTTGGAGATTTGGATTGGTAGGAGCTCCAAAGACCAGTTCTGGGTCCATCTTGTTTAACTTTGAAATTGGAACTTTTTTGTTTACCAGCATGAAATCCAGGAGAGTGCTACTGATACTGGCTATTTGCAGAAGACAAGATCAATAGAGAGTTGAGGGTTGGGATATTGCTTGGAAGATCTGGATCAGCTCAATGATGGGAATGATAGGAACAGGATATTATTAAATGGTACAGTCTATGGAGGGAGGCCCCTTGGGGCTAGTAAGAAATTCTGATGTAATGTGGGATTTTACCATTTGGAAATAGCTGAGAAGTACTTCAGGCTTACATTAGCGAATGAAAATATGGAATTAAAAAGTATAAATACTATTGTAAAATTTAACAAAGATACTCAAGTGAGATAGGATAGGGCAAGATAAAGTGAAAACACTGGGACATAAATAGTTCCATTCATCTGATTGGAGAAGAGGAATTTGAAAATGGGAATTTGGCTGAGATAAAGGAACAAAGCAGCATGTTTTACGTGAGGTGGTTTTCTAGATCCAGCGGTGAGGTGAATGAGAGTTTGGTGGTGTCTAAAGATACACCAAAGACAGCAACCAAGGAGTGTAAGAGCTGTACATTACAGAATAATGCTGGCAGAAGAGCCTATGCAAGTAAACTGGCCACGAATAAGCTTAGGTGGGAAATAAGATTGTTTTTAACTATTCACTATGGGGGGTTGGTACAACCTTCATCCAAGTAAAGGCAGCCAGAAAATACCTCCCTGCAGTGTATCAGTGCACTTTGAAAGGGCTGTAAATACGATGTCTGGCACCGCAGGGACTGGAGTCGGCAGCTCCAAATGTCATTTTCAGTTCTTATATGGTTGCAGACTTAAGGGTTTGTAAGAAGCATAGGGTAGCCTCGGTCACCTCGAAGGTGATTAAACTATTTCATGACCAGTTAAAGACTTCGTGGAAGTTGCATTTTTGTTCAAGAACTGCAGTGAATGTAATAAAAATCAGCACAGTTTGGACATAATCAAACTGGCTACTTTTCCGTGCTGAAAGAAAATAACCTGAAGGTTATTTCTTTGCGTGAACTATTAAATGTTATGTTTTAATCCAATGTAGAATATTTGTTTTGGATGAAAGAATGTCATAGCATGGATATACTAGGATAAGGAAATCCTACTTTTGTCCAAGGGAACTTGAGGAAGAATTATACTTCTTAGAAAGCTGTCCAAGAACTCAGTATCTGTGAAGGAGGACAAAGGGGAAAGTCTTCCTCACACTGAAGCTGCTGACCTGCACAAAGACAATGAATTTGTTGGGTCAGAGACGGGGAGCATGACAATCATGGCTTCTCCTTTGGGACGTGTGTCCCCATCCCTCACAAATCAAAGTGGTCACAGGAAGGATTGAGCATAGCCCACCTCAACAGAGCTTCTGTTAAGTGGTTTCTGCTACATAAGTAAATGCTCTAATCATTGAGCTGTTGGATAATTGGGGACTTTCCTCCAACATAGTTTATCCCCTTCTTTGTTTTTTTTTTCCAGCCAATACTATTCAGCAAATTTGAAGCAAATAGTTTAGACATGACTGAAACCACATTTTCTGGGGAATTAACTATTAAATAAATAAAGAAATCATCCAACTCTAACTAGTACATCTTTAAAAATCCATGATACTTCTTTTCTTCATAAATTTAAACTTTTTTTTTTTTAATTAGTAAATGGAATTAAATGTAACAGTTTGACCCATCTACCCGGCCAGGGTAGTAAGTTAGGACCCCTTAGTTATGCTGTTCTGGAGTGCACATCTAGTCCTTATTTCTTAATTTTACTCATATTTTCCTTTTTTTGCAGTCCCTTTCATCCTATCAGTTCCAACAGTTGATCCCTGTAGGAGAGGGAACACTTTAATACATTTTCATGCTTTTCTAGTCAACTAATTTAAACTAATAAAAAAGTAAAACACTTTTTGCAGTGAGCCTAGTCCTAACTTGTTGATAGTTTAAATAGATTATGCCATTCCATTAGATACAAGCTAAACTATTGGATACAAATGAAGAAAAAAAGGATATAACTACATGTTGTTGTTAATAGTGTTAAAACTGTTCAGCCAGAACAAGGGGGGTTGGAACTAGGTTATCGTTCAAGGTCCTTTGTAACCTAAACCGTTTTGTGAATCCACAACTGTATAAATTTTGATCCCAAGCTCTCTTGGACCTTGCAGCACTCCAGCATTGCGTCTCATTTTTCAATTGGTAGTGTCCAAATACTCTCCCTAGGCCACGGCGAGCAGCCCTCTGATGCATTCGTCACAGCATTTCTAAGGACTGTTCGATGCCGTGTGTGATTGCAGTTGGTCAGGAATGTGCAGGGGTGGTTTGGTGCTTCAGAAGCCGTGCAAGAATGGTTGTAGACATCCCTCTAGTGGCCCCGCAGCCTCCGGGAGCAGCTCTGGCATCCCCGGGCTCAGCAGGGGCAGATGTGCTCCCCTGTGGAGATGGGTCCTCTGCGGGGCTGGGGAACTGTCTGACATACAGAGATAAGAAATGGCAGATAATTTCTCCCTTTTCCTGTTTCACCAAAGTTTCCCTGGAAACTCCACACCTGTTCAGGGTGTTTAGAGTGTTTGTTTCACACAAGCCTTGATACTTGTGTGAAAAGCTGAACCCATTTCACTGGCCACTGTAAAAAAAAGATGTACTGGGAGGTGATATGAGGAAAGGGTTAATCCTGTCTCTAAGCTTTTTAAAACGTCAGTTTATTTAACCTAGGCAAAGAACAGTTTTGTCACCATTGAAAAAAATGCAAGTTATACTTGAAGATTAATTATTTCAGATTTTCTTGTCCCTTTAAAATACAAGACTGATAGAATACCAAAGGGGGGGGAAAAACCCCAAAAAACAAAGTATATGTAAAATAAATACAATGAACACTTATTTGTACATGTATATACTTAGGCTTCTCAACTGAAATTGTCAATAAGATGCTACTTATGTTTATGCATTTGGAACATTTAATTTACTTTGCTTTTTAATTTGTTAAAAGGACATGCAGCAAAAATGAGAGGCCTGGGATAGTATCCGTAAAGATAGTGGAGAGGTCTCCAGTGCTGTCTTCAGAAAGGATGCTGTCCCAGGGCACTCACTGTGATTACTTCATGGAGCTCAGCAAGCCTGGGGATTGCCCTTGCTGGTGCTGGACAAGCATCTTCTGGAGTGTCCTGGGGAAGCTGGCACACTCTCAGGAGCCCCTGCAGAGCAGAACTGATCTGGGTTTGCAAAGGAAATCAAGACAGTCCCCCCTTTTTGCAAATGGGCACAGGACAGAGGAATGATTTGTTCCAGAGGGAGCAAGCTGCCTGTTAGCAGCAGGATGTGTTGAAAGGTTTATACGTAAGTACAGCTGTCCTTAAAGGACAGCCCACATTGACATTTTCTCTGTATGGAAACAGAAACTACAGATCTCATCCTTCTGATAATGGTAGCTCTGTATCTCAGTAATTCACCTCTACTACCAGTATTACCATTGTGAATCCATTATTACTTTTAAGTAAATAAGAATTACGTATACAAAAACATCAAAGTGCAACAACTTAGAGCTGAACTCAGGCCATTTCAAAGCTACCATTTGCTGTCAATAAAGCACATGGCTGAATGACTATTTCTAGTTGAACCTTGATTTTGTTAAACTGATTGGAAGCAATCTAGTGAACAGCCTGATTGGGTTTTCATTTTAAAGTTGGGAAAAAACTTTTAAAGTTGCATTAGGGAGATTTTGTTTTTCCTTTAATGCTGTATCATTTTCCCTCCAAATCATAAATGCCGTTTTGCAGACTTCCCTCCTCACACCCCAAAAATAGCTCTAAGTGTCAATTTAAGAGATGGACAATTGGCATAAAGTCAGCAGAGAGGCTGTAAATGCCTGAGAAGTTTTTAGGCGACATCTATGTAAACAATTACTGTTGTCTTTTCATTTCCAGGCAACTGATCCTCAGAGACACATATATAGAATAGAGACAATATCTGGACAACCTTCCAAACCCTTCTTTCCAAGCAGTTTATACTTTCTTCATGTTCCACCAAAGGAATAGTATTTTACACACTGGGAATAAAGTATATTTTGATTGGAAGATACTTGTTTTAAAGAGTCTAATAATCATCTAATGGTCACAAATTTAATTCCTTTTTGAAAGAAGATTCCTGAGCTTCAACCTGCAGTATGTTTTTAATACAATCTAGAATATTTCAGACCAGGAGAAACACATAAATAATCAATAAATACACATTAATCCACATTTGTCTCTTGTACTGCTGAGCACAAGGCCCAGGGTTGTCTATGTTTTTTATGCTTTCCAAACAAATCTAAACTGAACTGGCAACCTCCAGCGCTTTTTGCAGTAAGAGTCAGCAAAACCAGGCATTTCATAATTACGGATCCTGGCTGTTGCTGTTGTTGATTAATATATTTAGATGCTTAGCCATTCTTATTGAAGGGAAGACAAAAAGAATATTAGAAACTTTTAATTTATTAGAGTCCTCAAATAGCCAAGAGAGTTTACATATACAAATGTACTAAAAATGGACAGATATGGACTCAACAAAAATATTATCTCAGAAAAAATCATTATTATACAAATTGAGCAAGATCCTGTTGCGTTTACAAGTGAGCTTGTAACCTGTAAGTTCAGCATCACTCAGGAATTTTTCAAGTCCAAGTTGAATCTTTTCAGCCAGTTAGTGCACTGACCTCATACAGTACATTGTTTTCCAGCATCACCAATGGGTAATACTGTACATAACCAAGTAGTAACGGCAGTGGTTTTATCTTCAAAAGTCCATTCGTTCCACTGAAGGTGCACAATGCACTGTGCACTGCAGATGTATTTAATAAAATATTAATAACATAATTGTCGTATTACTTTTTTTTTCCATTTTCCAGTGACAATTGTGTGGCTAAAAATTAATTATACTGCTAGAAAACCTGTACAAATGAGTGAGGAAAAACAATCACTAGAGTTTTGTTCAAAATGAAAAATCCTAATGTTTTATTTAAATGAACTGTTGCGCTGTTGAAGACAGAACTTCCTTAACATTTTTAAGATGTTTATTTTGTAAAAATATACTTCCTTGCTCTACAGATAAGATAGGTAATGGCTAAGAGTAAGAGGATAAGTTTAGATTAAGTATTAGGAAGAAATTCTTTACTGAGGGCTGAGAGGCACTGGAACAGGTTGCGAAGAGAAGCTGTGGATACCTTATCATCTCTTGAAGTGTTTGAAGATGGGGTTCTGAGCAACCAGGAGAGGAAATGGCCTCAATCTGGATCAGGGGAGGTTCAGGTTGAACATCAGGAAGAACTTCTTCACTGAAAGAACTGTGAAGCACTGTACAGGCTGCCAAGGGAGGTTGTGGAGTCACCTTCCCTGGAGGAGTTCAAGGGACAACTGGATCTGACACTCAGTGCTGTGGTCTAGTTGATGTTGCGGTGGTTGCTCCAAGGCTGGAGTTGATGGTCTTGGAGGTCTTTCCAACTTAAATAATTCTGTGATGTAGGGGAAGTGGCCCTGCCCAAAGCAGGGGAGTTGGAACTACGTGATCTTTAACGTCCAACCCTAACCATTCTAGAATTTTACAATCACGTAACAAAAATCTGCCCCATCATACAGCATTCAGAATTAGTTGTTAGTGTTGGAAATTTTTACACATTTTATGGCAGCATCCTAAGCTGCTGAACTAGCACAGGGAATCAATGACCCTCTTTGGCACAGACCTCCCCACCCCCCAAAACAGAGTAACGATTAAAACATCAAATAAGAGCGCTTGCCATCTGAAAAGAAACCAGTCATTGAAGGACAATCTTCCTGTGAAAAAAAAATGCTTTCTTTGTTTTAACCCTCACTCCCAGCTTCACTGGAGGAGCACCTTTCTCTTTTATATACTCTTTCTATATATTAACTGTGCTGTCACTTGGCTTTTATTTATTATTGTAACAGCTCAGCCTATAGTTTGAATTTCACAGACAGAAAAATAGTATCCTATACTGAAGTTGTGTTTCTGGAGCCAGAAGTTGGTAGGACATACATAAAAAGTCAAGACTATTTTCTGACACAACCTTGCCCTTGGTGTTTTTTCCCCTATTTGCACAGTATACTACTATGCATTTTTCAGAATTGGGGGACTCCTTGCGGAAAATTGAATTAACTCAATCTGCATTTAGGTATATTTAAGCTCATCAACATCATCTGTGTCACCTTATTTGTACTGTAGAACATAGGGCATTTAATTTCACTGTATCTGTCTAAAATAGCTGTAGAGTTGCTGTCTTAAACATTCAAGACTTAATTTGCTTTGTTGTTCTCAGTTGTGAGAAGATGTAGAGTTGTCAATACTGTGTGATCAGGAAAACATGGACTTGAGCTTCCCATTCAAAATCAAACCCACTGATCCCCCCCATCCACTCCACCCCTACAGAAACCTCTGGTGTACAGTTTGATACTGGGATGAAGTGAGCCCAAGCACAGCATTTGTACAGTGAGAGTCCCTTGGAAAATCCAGTATCCAAATTTCACAGCTTTGTTGTGGAAACAAAAGATGGATAATACAGACGTGGTCCTAAGGTATTTTTTTTATATTTTTGCAAGCTGAGCCACAAAGATGTTTTGATACTTGGCAAAAGCTCTGCTCTAAAAAAGGACCAATTAAGTAGTTATTGATAATTCTTCTGAAAATTGCTACAGTACTGTGGCATCACAAGATCCAGATCTAAGTGTTATGTGACAGCACCATGAAAAACAGATTTTTAAACTTTCATTTAATTTGTTTGTAGCTACCCAGTGAATTGCTGCAAAGGCAATAGTCTGTTTCATTAGACTATTTCATATTTTTGTAAGCTTATTTTATTTCTTTGCTGTACAAAGACAAAAATACAAACCATCTCAACAACCTACAACAGTAACTACCTTGAAATGATACAAATATGTACACAAAGTCCAATTATTTCACTTCAGTGTTGATACCACAGTTTATGTAGAGCTGGTTGCAAACAGTGCCTACACAGTGTAGGCGTAACTTGCAGGATATTTACATCTTGTTCCTTATAGCAAAGGCTTCCAATACACCAGTTCTTTGTTACAACTGTATTTGACAATCCTGCTTAGTAGAGCAGCCCCAGAACTGAAAAGTGCATTTCTTCATTTTATACATTCTCACATAGATTGTGGACCGTTCCAGAAATAGTTCTCCAACCTTCCTTTTTGGATGCAATTAATTATCTATGTTTTCTGTTAATTAAAATATAAGGTAAAAATACTGTTTTCTCAGAGTTCTGTAGCTCACATGCAATTAAAAAACAAAGCAAAACGCAACTCCAAGAACTGTTGTCTTTTGACTTGGGAAGATAAACAATCCTGTGAAAGCACTCAACCAATCCACTGCTGGTTTTTTAAAACACTTTGGAACATTTCAGGTTATGAAGTTTGCAGATATTGGAAAACTCCTATAACACAGTCCTATAATACATTCTGTATTAGGTTTGTGTTGTAATTAATATGGCATCTCAAATGGTTTTTTCTCTTCCATCGGAGATCTCGCTTTAAAAGGAAAGTGAAAAAGGAGTATGATTACTCTAATTGTAGAAAATAAATTCTGAGTTATTTCACAAGCAAAATTAAGTTTAAAAATGCCTAGGATGAAAAAGACAACTCTTCCCTTCACCTATAAATCAGCATTGCTAAAAATAATTTCTCTCTTTGTGTTCCAAGCTACTGCAATTCCTGCCACGTTTATTTTTAAGCCACAACATCCTGCAGCACTAGGGTTCTTCAGAGTCTCTATTCCATCCAATCTTGTTTTAGGAGATTAAAATACTACATCCCCTCTTCTGTCTGTCCTCCCTTAGGGCAGCACTGAGCAGCAGCACAGCCTCATTCAGAACAGCATCCTAACTCTCATGGCAGCAATTTCAGCTGAGCGGGACCGGGCAGTGCAGCAGCTGAGAGCTGACAAACACCGCTCCGTGCACAGAACGCGGCTCCGACAGGAAACCAGCAGAGAGCCAAGGAAGGAAAAGGCCAGGCAACAAGAGTGCCTTGCTGCATGTGCACTGCCTGACTCTCTGACCTCCTGCTGCTCTGGGGTAACACAACAGCAGAGACTTCTCCTCCAGGCGTTTCCTATACTCCCACACATCTTGGCCCATGCTCAGAAAACTATACCCATTCAACAGTACAGCTTAAAACTTTATCAGAATGGTATGACAATCTTAAAAAAAATACTACACGGATAAAAATGTAAAAGGAGGACATCACCTTCATCAGGATAAACTGATGTCTCAGTTTCACTAGAGACAGTATCCATATCTTCACAAGTTTTGACATCTGGCTTCTCTTCTTCCACCTCACATAAATACACGTCAATGGGTCCTTTTGTGCTCTTCACATGTACTTCTATGTGATCCTATAAAACAGCAACTCGCATATAATCCAAAGAACAAATCTTATGCATTCTTTATCTCTTTTTGTACATATTTTAAAGACAATAGATTAAAAACAGAACAAATACAGAAATGACGTTCACTATTTAAAATTTTGTTACTACTTCCACATAAATTATGACTATTACATACATTTGTAGGACAATTATTATGCAGAATTAAGCTAACAAGTTTTCATTTCCGATGAATGTGCACTTAAGTATTTGTTTAGTCTTTCTACCGACTTTCAGATATATGACCTAGACTTACTGTACGTTTAGGAAGAGTAACAAAATTTAAAAACTTGACAAAACAGTACCATGAATCAGACAACAAACTGGAGTACACAGCTTTAATGACATGGTAAAGCAACTAATCCCTAATGCTTCTACTGCTTAAATTCAGCAGACATCACGTTGCAAGGCACAGAGCAAAAAAATCTTAATGCACAATGGAGAAAATATTCCATTCTAATATACAACTTTTTAAATCCTGCCTTTTTATTGCTTCAGAAGGCCTTTGGAACTCTATCTTTTTCATCTCTACTGGATGAGAGATAGCTGCTTTGACTAGGCAAACTAGTTGAGATCTATGCAGTGGATCTAACACTTTTGGTTCTACTGATCCATCTCCTTTGCCCAGATATCCCCACCTTTCTGTGCAAACAGCAAGGCAACTTTGGTGACTACGCAATTGGGAAGATTATCAAAAATGCTCATATACAAAAAAAGAAAATGGAATAAAGTCCCATTTGTTATCTTAGGCTGCCATTTGCCCTCTCAGAGCACTACCAACAGTGGGTTCCCAGTACACAGGCCCCACTGTGCAGCTGCAGCACTGCTGGGTGCAGGGGGCAAAGGGCCAGCTCCTCTGTGAGACCAGAATGGAGCCTGTGTATTGCACTGTGGGGTGGGGACAGGGCACAACCCCCACTCCATGAAAAAATCCCTCTAGATATGATCTACTAGAGTGACAAAAGGTTTTCTTTTTCCAACCATACTGTACACTGCACACTTTATTACAGCTGTTCCATTCTCTCTAGCAAAACCAGGTAACTAAAGCGTTGATACATTTATAGCTTAGTAATTTAGAAAACAAGAAAAATATTGCAAATAAGTTTCTAAGACTATTATCCCTGCAGCACTGTTTAGTGGATCACAAGAACAATGAACTGCCACTATCTGCATGACAAAGAAACTGGAAGTCAATTACAGACTACTACTGCAAAAAATAAAATTTGAGAATTTTTGTTCCCTAAGGAGAAATGTACAAAACTTACGTCTTTAGGAACTGGTATTTCCAATTTGGTTTCCTCTGGAGCTTTGATTGCAATCACAATCTGTTCCTGGAATGCCTGAATGCTTCGAATATCTTGGTATGTCACATAAGCTAGTGTATACATTGGTCAAGGATTCTGTAAAGTAATTTGCTAATGGTCAGAAGCAAAGAGTGTGATGTCAAGATGTGTTGAGGCAGAATACCAACATACGAAAACTGATTAACAAGTCAGCAGAGATTAACATCAGCTTTGTAAAATGAAGTATCACCTAACAAGTGGAAAAATACTGTATTTCTAGGAAGGAAAAAAAAGCTTTAAAAATATCAGTGTTACAAAAAAACCCAAACAGTTCTCACAGATGCTGCTGTAAGTCTACAAAGCAGAGGGAATACTGTCCTTCAGAAACTACATTCTATTTTCTAATAGCATGAAAATAACTTCCTGGGATACTATAAAACTAACCAGTAAGGTATACAGAAAATGGGCACATTTCATTTGTGTACACACTGTAACATCCTGCCAAAAAAGGGAGCTAAATAATATTTTGTTGTAACCCAAAGCCAAATTAAATTTTTATGCCATATATTAAAATAAATCTCTTTTCTATTGTCAAAACCCATCTAAAAGTGAGAACTGCACTGGAATCTCTTTCAAGAGAGAAGAGTATCCATTATATATATCTCCTTGGCAACAGGCCACTGGGACTCCATTTTGAGTCCTCTTTGTCATCTCACTAAGCAATTTGATCTCACTGGTAGGTCAAGACCTGTTCCTGAGACAACTCCAATGGAGAGAACAGGGTGATGGTCAGGGTACTCATTATTTTAAGCACTACCGCATACCTGTGGTATCAGTCTACACTTCTTACTAGATATGTGACAAAACCCCCCATGTATTAAAGTAATGCAAGAGTTGAAAGGATATTTTGCATTTTCTTTGTCATCTGTTAGTTCAAATATCTGATGAGCACAATTCTTTATTAATTCGTCCAGAGCTTCTTCCATGGCTGATAAGTCAGAAAGTTCATCTTTAAGATTTTGCTGCTCTGGTGCTTTTCCAACAACATGGTCAAGATTATTACCACTAGAAGAATATGAAAGTTGTCTAGTATGTTTGCATAAATAAAAATCTATTTATTAAACATCAAGTATACCAACAGAAAACAGTAAGGAACTCTGGTATCCTTTACTCTGCTGAAATATACTTCCATGTACTTCTGCACTTGATACTTGTCAATATATTAGCTAATTCACATAGCCTAAGGATATAGAACTTAAAATATTATCTATGAGAAATAATTTATATGCTTAAAAATACTCTCAAAGTTATTAGCATTACTCAACATTGATCAGATTTACTGTTTTAGAAACTAGAAGTTTAATAGCCAACTCACATCCACTGAATAAGATTCTTAGATCTTTTCTGAATCAAACGGATTCCATCCAACACATTGGTGATGTCATACACTCTTCGTTTTCGTACTCCAAGTGTTTTTGCTACTTCATTTAAATCAAGAACACCGTCTGGAGCTTTTTTGAGAAGAGCCATAAATCTTCGTGTCAAAAGCACCAAGGATGCATCAAATCGAGGCCTTCTGACTTCTACAGTTCCTGCAAAGTGTTGGTAGAATATTTAGAATAAGCTACTAAAGCATGAAGTATTCCTTAAAAAAAAAGCCATAGTGATAAAGTAACTATGAAGCTAAGTCTGGAAGCACTGCAGTTTTTAATGTTGACACTGCAATGGCACCATAAAAAGCCTATTAACTACACATACCTTCATTTGTTTGCAATTATTTTATCTAAGTAGTAAGGATGCATTTTTGTGCTTTCATCATTCATGACTCCACACTGCTAGTATGGATATTAATAGCTGAGTAACTGAATGTTCTATAGGATGTGAGATCGGATCACTGAACAAATACCAATTAAACTTTTGGTTAACTATCAATAGTGCTGAGGTGCTGCCAGAGAAATGCAGCTCTATCTCTGCTCCATGACACTGTTAAAATTTTTTTTACACCTTTTTGGTCCAGTTTAACCAGTAAACCTCCCATATAACCATTAGGCATGGTTCAGGAGTCAGCTTGGCTTCAGGATTGTTTCTGCCAGGACATGACCAATCTGTTCTGGAACTGAAGAACTCAGCACGTAGACAAACTCTGTTTGAACTGTTTGGTCTCAGGGCAAAATAACAGGTCATTCCATTGTTTGATTTACTAATGCAACAAAGATCTACAGATACCCTGACACCCTGGTTTAAGAGAGATCCCTGTACTTTGTGTATCTGTTACCAACTTATTTGAAGAAACAGCAGAAGTTACTGATGAATAACTTGAGATTGTTATTTATGTATGCAAAAAGCATAAAAAAGCACCTATTTTGTGCAAAACGCACAAAAAAAGTCACATTCATTTGATGCCAGTGCCAATAAAAGATTGTCAAATTCTGCTGTTACTTGTCTTTTCTCCCGTAAAGCAAACCAGACATTCCATCTGAACAATCTGCGACCCTGAGCAATACTCCAGACTAATGTTTCAAGCAAGCACTGTGTGTAAACAAAGTACCCTAGAAAACACTCTTGTTTAAACATCAGTATTTTTCCCAAGATGAATGAGACACACACTTTAACTTGTCCCATTCCATGCTGCAAGTTCGTGCACTCTTTAACACGAAGTGACAGGTCCAACAACTCAGTTTTGGACTGTGTTAATGTAAAATGTGTGAAACAATTCAACTGGTGAGAAAACAAACCCCTAACACCTAGGAGTTCACTCAAGTTTATTTCCATATTTATTAACACCAGTTGAAAACCAACATTTGCCAGTATGTTGTTCCAGTTCTCTCTAATTCATTTTTACTGTGCACTATTTTCTTTGTAGCAGTGGAAAGGTATACTTGCAACAGATTTCAAGAGAAAAAACTATAAAGAATTTATTGCTTCACATTTGTTATTTCAGTCAGTGTTCAGCATTTTTTCTGCCCTGCTGGTATTAAATACATTACAATTTTTTATCTGTTCACAGCATGTACTCATATTGCAGAAAGGCATGAAATACTGCAAGATTAATTTTTACACATGACACATAGCAACTTACTTTTCACAAGCTGAGCATCCTTGTGCACATTCAGGCTGATCATTGATGCCTGAGGAAATAAAAAAGACAAAAAACCAACTGTCATAAAATGCTATCTACAGGGGGAGCTTCTTCAGAAGAAATCCTCAAATCTACTTGAAGTGTTACAGTTACAGTTCTGACAATTCAACAGCTATTATTATATTGTTCTAGCTTCTATCTAGCTATCACTAGATAGAAGGAACACATGCCCTTTAATTCCTGCCAGAATTTTCAGCCCTTAGTCGCAGCACAACTGTTTTCAAAAGTAGGAATGCCACTGAATTTGCTGATGCTCATGCAAGCTGCAACCTCTCTGGCTTCTTTTCGATTCATGGCCATTTCCTTTCAGTCTCCCATCATGTATGACTGTGAAATATCTGGCCACCTTTTAAAGTTCTTAACTTGCTTGCAAGTGTGGAATGAAACTGTTAGAGAAAATTTGGTTTAGACATTCAGAAAAGTTTCTTCACCCAGAGGGCGGGAACTGGAACAAGCTCTCCAAGGAAGTGGTCATAGCACCAAGCCTGCCAGAGTTCAAGAAGCTCTTGGATAAAGCTCTCAGGAAAATGGCGTGACTCTTGGGATTGTCCTGTGCTGGGACAGGAGTCAGACTTGATGATGCTTATGGGTCCTTTCCAACTCAGGATATGCTGTGATTCTTCTGAAGCGCTGCTGTGGCTTAACAAGCTCTCTCAGCAGTTTATTGTTTTCCTGTACTTGTGGGCCTAAATCAGGAACAACATTCCAACGGCAACCTAATACACACCAAGTAAGGAAAAAGAATCACTTCCCTCAATTTACTGTTCGTTCTCCTGCTAAGATAGCCACATATGCCTCAATGTCAGGGCACAGTGCAGGTGCACATTTAGGCCACTGTCCATCAGGACCCCCAGGTCCTTACAACAGGGTGGTCCCCCAGCCTGTACCTGCAGGGTAAAGACAAGGCCTCAACACTTGATTTTCAACTTGCTGGGTTTATAATGTGTTAGATGACCCATTCTTCCAACCCATAAACCTCACATCCTCCACCTATCAACAGGAGAGGCCCTAGGATAGACCCTGCCAGGCACCCACAAAAGCTGCTCTATCGCAACCCCTCACAAGGGGTCAGGGGACAGATGTCACAAGAAGTTCGTGAGTTGAGCTAAGGACCGAAAAGATCACTTCCCGAATACCATCACGGGCAAAAGAGACTCAACTTGGGAATATTAATTAAATTTATTAGCAATAAAATCAGAGCAGAATAATGAGAAGTAAAACACACCTTAAGAAAACACCTTCCCCCCACCCCTCCTGCCTTCCCAAGCTCTACCTCCTCCATGCCAGCAGTGTAGGGAGACAGGAATGGTGGTTATGGTCAGTTCAAATATTGTTCCTGCTGCTGCTCAGGGAGGAGAGTCCTTCTTCTGCTTCACTATGAAGCTCCCTGCCATGGAACACAGCCCCCCATGAACTTTTCCAATATGAGTCCATCCCACAGCAACAGTTCACCAGCTGCTTCAACGTGAATCCCTGTTCCTCAGGGTGCAGAGTCCTTCACGTGCAGCCTGCTCCAGCGTGGGTCAAGAGTCACGATTCCTACCAGAAAACCTGCTCCAGCATGGGCTCTACTCTCCAAGGGTCCACAGGTCCCTGCTAGGAGCCTGCTTCAGCATGGGCTTCCCCCAAGTTCACAGCCTCCTGTCAGGCATCCACCTGCTCCAGCCTGGGCCTCCTCCATGGATTGCAGGTAGATCTCTGTACCCCCACGGTCTTCCATGGGCTGCAGCTGCTTCACCATGGTCTGCAACACAGCTCCAGGAGTCTCTGCTTCAGCACCTGGAGCATCTCCTCCTCTTTCTCCACTCCCCTTGGTGTATGCAGAGTTTTTCCCCTCACATATTCTCACTCCACTCTTCCCTGGCTGCAATTACAACTGTGCAATAACTTTTTACCCTTAAATATGTTATCACAGATGCACTGCTACCATCTCTGATTAACTCTGCCTTGGCCAGTGACAGATCCATCCTGGAGCTGCCTGGCAGTGGTTCTGCAGGACATGGGGGAAACTTCTTGCAGCTTCTCACATAAGCTACCATGTAGTCCCCCACACACTATAAAAACCTGACCACAAAAACCCAATACAGATTACACAAACCCATGGTTTCCTTTGTTTGGGGTCTCTTGAGCTGTTGTACCAAGATTAAGTTATTTTAAGGATCGAAATGTCTGAGACTCTGCTATGGGAAACCTGGGGTCAATCTGGTGAGGTGACCTTGTCTGACTGTGTGAATGTGGGGGTGCAGCTGCAAAGGGGCCTTGGTCCCAGCTCAGGTGGTGCCAGAGTGACTAACAAGAGTGGCTCCCACATGGGCACACAGGGAAATTTCTTTAACATTCCTGGCTAGTTTCAACACTACAACTTTGACTTTCCAACCATTGTATCTGCACATCCAGACAGTTTTTATCCTTTTTCTTTAGACTGTCCTTTATATGTTCTTTTTGTCATGAGTGTCATGATGATATATGTTTCTCCTTCCTGACCTCCATCTCTTCAGCTCCTCCAGCTTTCAAAGCTGCCTTCCCAAAAATCTCAACTACCTCTTGACAGAATAAGCTGGAGTCTTGAAGACTGAGCAAGCTGGAATCCAGGTTCTGGACTTCGCTACTAGCCTTCCTTACTAGTAGGCCCAGGGTCTTGGATGTTAATAAAACTATTAAGAAAACTTCCCAGTCTGACCATTCATGAGACTCTGGCAGTCACACTCCCAGTGCCAGAGGGTGTCACTGCTGGGACTGGAGCCCTTTCATGGTGGACAGTCTCAGTGAGCTATTGGGAGGCCCACTTGACTCCCTACACACCACACTCACATAGTCAGGCCATGTTTCCTCACTGGTTCAACCCCAGGCTTCCCACTGCCATCTCTGACATCTCTCCATAAAGCAATTTATTTCCAGTGCAGCAACACAGAAAGAGCCCAAGCCAGAACCTCCAAAGAGGGACACACAATAAAGGAACTCCTGAGTTTTTACATGCTCATAGTCTACCCAAGTAAATCTTGCTGTTCCCTGAGTCCTCTGCTCTTGCTCTGTCTCCCCACACGTCTCTCTTCATCCACCTTGGCAGTGCCACCATCTCTGTGCCCTTCTGCTATCCAAAGGGCTGGCAGTTCGTGGCTTCTGCTGTGTCCCTCAGTATCCACTCACCTGTCTTTGTACCCTTTGTTATCCCAGGGGCTGGGCAGTTCATGGCCTCTTGACTCGGGATCCCACCCATCTGCTGTCGGCAAACTGAGCTACCTGCGCTAAACGTAATTCCTCAACACTCACTATTCCATGGCAAGCACATGCAAGGCTGTTAATGATTACCATATCTTTGACTTCCTTGTTTATAAGAAGCTGATTCAGAAAATTATCACCCATTGTACACTCATCTAAACACCTACATAAAAAGCTATGCCAAACACCATTTGCTTCCTACAATCATCACTTCAATTACCCACTTAAAAACTTACATGAACTCTGTCATGGCTTGAAGAAAATACTACCAAGTATCATTTAGCCCAACTGACCAGATTAGTTTAAAAAAGTAATAAATTTTAAGAAGTTGCGCAAAATTAAAAGTATGCACCATCAAGATTGACTAAAAAAAGTTAACAGTTTTTAAAAGTTATACAAAACAAGCTTTTTTACTAGCTACTTCATAGCATTGCTAAAAGTAGAGGTGGCAGCTGCATAAAAGATGATCACCTCAACATCAGAGATGTTTAGAGGAGAAAACACAGTTATAGTCCCCTTTCCTCACACATAACTACAACATATTTAGCTCGATTAAGAGGCTATAGGTAACACAGGCAAGAAAAACCCTTCCTTTGCATTCTAGCACCTTTCCCGGGAAGCCCGCTCCAAGGCCACGAAGCATCCCAAGGCTGCTCCCGGGTACCACGCTGCCCGACCCGCCGCACCTTTCCCGCCCAGAGCTGTAGGCCGGGCTTTGGGCCGCGGCCGCAGCGCCGTCCCGCCCTCTGCCCGTGCC
>JAHLSL010000038.1:4720972-4851661 GCA_025920805.1 Petroica traversi
GGCTAAGGGGAGGAATCACAGAATGTGCTGAGCTGGAAGGGACCCGCAGGGATCGTCGAGTCCAGCTCCTGGCTCTGCACAGGACATCTCAAGAGTCACACCACGTGCCCGAGAGCGTTGTGCAAATGCTTCTTGAACTCTGTCAGGCTGGTGATGTGACCACTTCACTGGGGAGCATCTTCCCAGTGCCCGACCACCTCAATCTGGTGAAGAACCATTTTCTAATATGCAGCCTAAACCTCCCCTGACACAACTTCTGGCCATTCCCTTTAATCCTGCTCCTGATCACCAGGGAGATGTCTGCCCCTCCTCTTGCCCTGCAGAGGCAGCTGTGACTGCAGGGAGGCCTCCCCTCAGTCTCCTCCGGGCTGAACGAGCCGGGTGCGCTCAGCCATTCCTCATATGGCCCTCACTGGTGTCTGCGAGGAGGGAGAGTTCTCTTTCCTCCAGGTGACAGCATGAACAAGGAGAGAGCATTCTGTCTGAGCACTGCCGTGCAAGTAGGTATGAGAGTAATTAGTATCGATTCCCTGCCAAATTACCTGCTTTTGTCATTACTTGCTAGTATTAGGCAGCCAAAGCTGGGTGTGTCACTCTCAGGGGAGACATGGATAGAATGTCCATGGCAGGAATAAGTTAATTACAAGAGGTTTGTGAGTGAATGTCAAGGTACATTCCTCTGGGGCAGACAGGAACTATCTTATGTGGTGTGTCCTAACTAATCCTGTCCATTTACCTCGCAGCAATGTCCTTCCCTGCTCCACTGCTCCTGCCCTTTCCTCTATATTTCTGATAATGTTCTACAAGCACTGATGCCTTGCTCATTTGCCAACTTTAGCAGAAGTCTAAAATTTCCAATTGCTTAGATAACTTCTGTTTGTCAGACAAAAACATTTCTTTAAAACACAACTCTTTGTTAGATAGCCCATCTGTTGCTTGATTGCTCTTTATTGCAATTTACTGTCTTCTACAGCAGGTAAGTCTGTCATGCAGTTCTTTTGCTTAAAGAATTATGAACTATTTTGCTTCTCCCACCTACATTTCAGATGAAATTTCCAGTGACTTCCCTGATTTCATCAGACATGTAACACTTGCAATCTGATATGAGAAATTCAAAGTCATGAAGAACTTTGTTCATATTCTAATATGTCAGACCAAACATGTCAACTAACACTCTATTATTTTGAAAAAATTCTGAATTAACTTTCCTTTACTGTCCGTTTCATAGCCTTTCCAGGTAGACAGTCCTTTACAGTAGCTTATGGTATCACCAATGATACATCAGATGCCTTGATAGAGGATGGAGTTTTCTTCAGAGCAACCAATTTTCAGTTAAGTGCTTGCTGATAATAACGGACCTTGTAGAGAAGTGTAGAACTAAGGTGAGTTGTTCCTCTGCTCTAATGAATCAACAAAAATAAAAGACGGAAAAATGTATTACTGCTCCTCAAAGGCAAGATGTCTGTGTCTCAGGAGGTTTGGAGTTGTACATTTAAAGATGTCATGCAAATGCTGGTTGCTAGTATTGCATGGCAAGGTTAGACTGCTGCAGGTCTTCCTTTCATGGAAGGGACACATGATTACATCAAAATGTTAAAATGCTTATTTTTGTATGTGCAACATTACCTAATTGTTAACTTCTCTGTGGTGATGTACATAGTTCTATGAAGAATTCATATTTCTCCCTCTTTTTTGTATTCTGGAAGATGTATTTTATCATTGCAATTACAGATTGTATAAACCCACTGTGATAAAGCAGGTTTTTACCACCTGGAACTGCAAAATAGTTTGGAGTAGATGTCTAGGACCGTGTTAGTTTGAGGTGATGGAAGGAATGTGCCAAGCAGTATTAAAGTCATTGAATAGGAATTGGGGACTGTTGGCTGGTCAGATATTAGGAGGAGGCTAACAACTCGTAATTTGAGGATTAGGATACATGAATTCCTGCATTAACCCATGTGGAAAACATTGCATCAACATTTAACTATGCTGTTGTTCTAGGCAGTCATAAGATCAAATTCTGTTGTTCCCGTGCTTCTCTGTCCTTGCCTGCTGACTTATCTAATGGAGCGAAGAAGAGCCCCACATGGACTCAGATTCATGAAGAGTTTTCTATATTTTTATGAAAATTAAAAAGGCTTACTATTATTTTAATTGAAAATTAGATTTTGAAGTAACTCACTTGACTATCAGGAGTTTTTGCTGTGGCCTCCTGCTGATAAAGAGTTTTATTCTAGTGTGTTAATATTTACATTTTACAAAGCTGGTAATTAAACATCACACATTCTTTTTTTACCCCTGTTGACGAACATGTAAATTATACCACATTTACTGTTGTGTTAATGCATATTAAAATGACTGTGCGTTCTTTTAATATCTCCAGACATTATTTGTACAAAGCATGATTCTTAAAATAAAAGATTTGCTTATTTATTTGAAGTCGGTTTAGTTACGTGGATTCTTAATGTGCCACCAGGGGGCAATAATTCATTTTCTAAATCTGATCTTTTACCATCAAAACCTTGAATAGTGGATTCACTAAGATTTTTAAATGACTATATGTGAAAGTTAAAACATAAGTTTCTTAAAAATGCTTCTGAAATTACTTGTGTAGTTTAATATTTTACCCTGCACTACTTAGGCATGTAGGTTTTAGTTTTGAGCAGCTGAAATTTGACTGCTTTGTAAAAGTTTTTACTGGTGAGCCTCATGCAGAACTGAAATGGTTAAAGGTTTGGATTTCATGCAGTATGGGATTTCTGTGGTGGTTTTTATGTTGCCATTGTAATATTAAAAATTTGGTTTAATAACTTTATTTTCCCATTCTTTTACTTTTTGCTGCACTAATATCATATTAATATTTATTAGCCTCTATATGTGGTCCTGAAATCAGAAATACATCCATTAACAGGTAACTCTTTATCCTTATATGGTGTTGTTTTTTTTTCTTTATGTACACAGAGATGACAACATTCTGCAGTTAAAGCCAAGGTTCACCTTCTGTAAAACTCTACAATTCTGTATGAAATGCAATCTTTCCTTTCATGACAATAATCTTGTAACTGGCTCGTACATTAGGTGCACATGTATTGCTAAAAGATGAGCCAGAGGAAATTTCTTTCTGCAAAAGTGCAAATGTACAAAATCATGAAGGACAGCAATTGCTGTAAATATCTGTTTGAACCACAAGGGATTATAGAGTTGTCCATATTTTTGTTTATTATGTATGTCATTCTGTATAAGCTTCCAGGGCTCCCTAAGGTCCTTACCACTGCATAATGATTAGGCATAAAGGTATAAATTTTTATGCTGTAAAATGTAATGACTTAAACCTGTTTCTGGCAATAGTAGAATCTTTCTTGATGTGCTCAGCTTAATTTGCCTGAAAAAAAATCTTCCCGTATACATGGCAAATAGTCATCCTTTAATCTAAGAAGGCAGAGCTCTTTTTTTGTTCACTTTGTTGTGCGAGTATGAGGAAGATGGAGTCAGTTAATCAGATTGGAGCAGTACAGTGAAAAACAGCATTCGTTTTTTGTCATACCTTGAATGACACTTAAAAGTCATGGATGTGGTATCACATTGGAGACAAGGGTTTAGTTCATGATATAAACTGAAGCTCCTGCTTCTTCTACCTATAATTCAGAAAAGAAATTATATAGGTGGAAAAAGAACCCTTAAGGTGACATTAGGGTTGTGTAAATAGCAAGTACTTGCTGTATATAAACACTGGTATCCTATTGAAAAGGTTCAGTGGATATTGTGTTCTTAGGAAGGTTTGGAAATTTGCCATCTGCCATTGTCAGACAGAGCCTGAGGGTTTCTAGGCAAAGGTCTTTGCAGAGCCTGCTGGAAGTTTTCATCCATGTTAAGGAGTTTATCAACAGAAAAGGATTCCTGTTTGTATCTTTTCTGTGGCAGGTGAGGTGCAAAACTCCCTGATATATTTAATTTTGTCAGCTTTAAATGTATGGAAAAGTTGACGTATGTCCTCATAAGGTCATTGTATTTATATCCTGAGTTCAAAGTATCCTTGGGTTGGTTTTGGTGTTTCATTTTTGGTTTTTTAAAATTTATTATTTAATTTTATCTTTTAATGTGAAAAAGTGTTCTAAGTATCTTCTTGAAATTAGAGTAGCTTGCTGATATGTGTGCACTGAGATTTATGGTTTAGCACATTGACTGATGGTGGGATTGTGTCTAGATGCATAAAAGTCATTCAAGCCTAACAGGGAAGTAGGTTGGTCTCTTCCATCCCTTCCTCAAGTTTCTCACTCTCTAATAGCAGCGACAACTTGAAACTTGGAGCACCTGTTTGTGCTGAGGGAAGGTGGAGGAGAAAGAGATTCTGGGAAAGTGAGTTACCTGCCACTAGGAGGCAAGCTGGAGGCAGATGTTGGAAAACCAGAAACCACTGGAAAAACTTAGGTACTTGTTTTCATTTTTGAGGAATCTGCATTCCTCCATGCTCTGTTAGTTCCAACCCCAGTCCCTCCATGTCTTACCATCAGGGAGTGGCACCCCTTGTGAACAGGTCCCAGGCCTCCAGCAAGATGAGATCACCTCCAGCCCCAGAATACGAAAGCTAAGCAGATTTTTCTGCCTCTCTTCTTATCTTTCCCTTATCTCACAGTTCCACCACAATCAAAATGGAAGGTAGCTGTTACCACTGAATGGTAATACTATTGTTTTACCATTACTTATTGTTTTGCCATTGAGAAATGGCAAAATGCAGTTTTGCCTACAATACTGAGGAACCCTTAGAATCAGAGATTCATTTAGGTTGGAAAAACCTCTACAATCATCAAGTAAAACCATTAATCCAGCACTGCCAAGTCCACCACTAAACCATGTCCCTAAGTGCCACATTGTCACATCTTCTAAGTACCTCCAGGAATGGCCACTTAACCACTTTCCTGGACACCCTGTTCCAATGCTTGACAACCCTTTTGGTGAAGAAGTTTCTCCTAATATCCAGTCTAAACCCTCTCTGGTGCCACTTGAGGCTGTTTCCTCTCATCCTATCTCTTATTACTTGGAAAAACAGACCAACACCCCCCTCACTACAACCTCCTTACAGGTGGTTGTAGAGAGTAATAAGGTCTCCTTGAGCCTCCTTTTCTTCACATTGAGTTGGTTCTGATCAGAAGGCAAATTCTAATGGATAATAATAAATTATTAACTAAATGACAATTTTATAATCTTAGGAAAGCAAAAATGATCAATTTCTACATTCTGCAGCAGTGAGTTCCAGAATTTTAACTTGTTAGAAAAAAAATGAAATAATTTTTTTTTTCAAATATGTTTCTTAATCCTGTAATTTGGTGCTCTGTAATTTCTGTGTTGTGGGAAACTGGAAGAATTTCTTTTCAGTTCACTTTTTCCAAATTATTCTCAATATATATTTATCAGCTCAGTTACCAGTTTTCCAATTTGAAGACTCCTAACCTATGTAATCTGTTTTGTGTGGAAGCTATTTCAAATCTCTAGTCACTCTGTTTCTCTGTTCTGCTGTAGCCTTTTCAAATGTGACATTTGAAAGGAATAACACTGTAATCTGAAAGGGAAAAAAAAAAAAAGAAAGGGCAAAAAGAAATTTTTTTCCCCAACATGAGAACAGTAAAGCTGTGGAACAGATTGTTCAAAGAGGTTGTGTAGTCTTTATGCTTGGAAGTTTACAACTGGATAAAGCCCTAAGTAAACTCACTGCATAGCTGACTTGTCTTTGACTGTCATACTGCATTAGACACCACCAGTGGTCCCTTCAAAGAGGGTATCTATGATCCCATGATCAGATATCCAGTCAGGGTACAAGAAGTCTAAAGTGTAGACTCAATGCAATGTCAAACTGATATTTTGTTCTTTATTCTCTATTCTTTTCCTAAAATATTGTGCGTGCCTTTTTGACAACTAGTGAGCATTGAGTGTTTCTAGAAAACTGTCTGTGGTGCTCAAACCCCTCTTTACTAAGTGGGTAGGAGTCCATCACTATGCATATAGCTGGCTGCTGCAGTAAGAACAAGGAAAAAAGCATCAAAGGATGATGTTGAGAAGTGTGGCTTTGGGAGCAACATCCCTCCATTCTCTCTGTGCCAAGTTATTTCCCTGAACTTGGACAAAAGCAGACAGTAAGGAGGAAGTATGTTTGGACTTGCTTGGTTCTGTGGCTGCTGCTGTTGACTGAAGCAGTGGCAAAAACATTGGTTCAAAGAGAGAGAGTTGTCTGCTGCAAGGAGAAGGACTGAACACTTCATGCCACTGGTGTGTCCATTGCCCCTGGTATGCTCCTGCACTGGAGAGACTGAGCAGAGCTGGACCCAGCTTCAGTTCCCTGACTGTTCTTCACTCGCTCCCTGGACAGGTGACTCTTCTGGCGAGATGCTTTTGTTCTTCCACTGATCTCCAAATCTCTGGGGAGTGTCCATACTGTCGGCATCTGGGCTCTGAGTGCCACTGTGGCTTGTTAGAGCCACAAGGCAGATATTTTCTTGCACACCCGTTGTTTTTCATTTATTGGTACTTAATTGAACCTGCCTTTTCAATAATCCACTGCTAAGTGATATGCCTGTAACATTACACTGTCTATATTTGTGTACCCTGGATAGTTTTCTGTCTCTTCAGTGTTCTGTGCTGTACAAGGTATCAGTCTTCATTATGGCAGGGTTCACCTCATCAGTTCACCTCATCAGTTCACCTCACCATTGATGATCCCCTCTCATATACCACTCTTCTACTACTGAAGTTAGTTTAAGGTGTATATATATGTATGTATATATATACAGGTCTTAATCTTATAGCTGGTAGTTCAGCAGCTTTGTTTTTTGTGTAAAAAATCTCTGGTCCTGGTGATATGTTTCTTCCAAATGATCTGTCCATTCTAAAGTTTCCTTTGCAGACCATCAGAAGGAAGTTCTGACCTTCAGAAATTGTGCTGATAAATGTGACATCTCTGGAGTGTTCTAAAAAAGCATTTAGATGATTTTATAGACATATTTTAGCACCAAAATAGAAATCTGATTATCTCTCCTTGTTTTAACCTGTTTTATTTTTTCAGTTTATCTGACTTAATACAGCTTAGGAGTGGTACTGTTGTCCATATGGTTTGGTAAACATACATCACTGGAGAGAGCCAGAAGTGTCTTGAGGCCTCCAGAGGGAGACCCTGTCCACCTAAATAAGTTGTATAACCTTAAGCAATCAAGATCTTTTAGAAGTCTTCAGCATCACCTGCCTCTCTCCACAATCTCTGTAAAAAACATAAACACTTTAGAAGGACTGTTTTATTATGTGTCTAAAATTAGGTTCTCAAGAAAAACAAGCTGGTTAGCTGTAATTATATCTTACTTTT
This sequence comes from Petroica traversi, assembly GCA_025920805.1. Taxonomy (NCBI): domain Eukaryota; kingdom Metazoa; phylum Chordata; class Aves; order Passeriformes; family Petroicidae; genus Petroica; species Petroica traversi. The sequence goes on from JAHLSL010000038.1 coordinate 4,728,321, forward strand.
GGGAGCACGAACTGGTCACCTGAAAGTGCTTCACCGTTACTGCCCAAAGTGAAAAAAGACCCCTTGAACACATTTGTCACTCAGGCTGAAAAGTCAGAGTACTTGTGCGTTGTGTTTTCCTGTGATCTTAAAGGGGTTATTTCATAGCTCATAATCTTGAAAAATGTTACTGGTTACTTTTTCCCTTTCATTCTCTATTGCATCACCAGAGTATGCTGGTATTTAAGTCTGGCTTTGCCGGGTAAAAGTTTGGAAGCTTCTTTATAAAAAAGTGATTTTGAATAAAGCTTGAGAAACAAAGAGCATAAACAATAGGTAAGCTGGATTTGGGAGATAACTAGCTATCCAGGGCACTTTTCTTTATCTGTATAGATCTCTTAAACTAATCTCCAAGTGGCAGGCTTTGGCTACTGTGACTTGATTTTTTTTTATTTTTTTTTTTTAACACACAGATTAAACCCCCAAAGTTTCCAATTTCTCCAAAAGACTTCCACTTCTCCTTTGTATCCCCGGTCTTCCCTGTGCATTTTTTGTTTTATAACTCATTTTTCCCCGGAGCTGCTGGAATTGTCTGCACTTTAGACCCCAGAGCCGACTAAGGCACGTCTGGTTGGGAAGATACCATATTCCATGGGAAGCAGGGGTGAGGATGCCTGGGCGGAGAGGAAAAGGCGGGGGGAAGGGTGAGGGGTTGTATTCTTGACCTTAGGTAGCTGGTGCTGAGAGGTAGCGCATTGTGTGCGAGCACAGAGAGAGCTGGAGCTCGTGGATGGGAAGGAGGGAGCAAGGAGGAGGGAGGAGGAAGCTGGGACAACGAGGGGGGGAGGAGGAGAGAGCAGCATCTCTATCTTCCTTTGCAGACCACGCTGCTAAACTGCGAGGGGAGGCTCATGCTTTTCTAATATCCATCACTCCCTGCTTCCAGCGTGGTCGCAGACAGAGCAACAAAGAGGGTCTCAGAGGTAAGACGCGTGCAACTTGCAAAGCTGCAGCTTCTGCCAAAATAAGGGGAAGCAGCAGCAACAATAGAAAAGATTATCAGCACCTGGGAATGCTCAGGGACGGCAGGGGGGGTAAGTGGAAGCGCAGGGCTCCTGGAGGTTAGGGAGCTGTTAGTCCCAGCAGCAACAGGAGCGGAGTAAGAGGGGAGCAGGTCCGAGGGGATCGGGGTAGCAGCCAGCGATACTGAGCTGCGGGCAGTTTGTGTCCCAACTGCCCGTGTGGGAAGAGGAGAGAGTAGGGTAGCAGCAAAACGATACCCGGATAAATTAAGACTTAACAAAGGATAGAAATAGTTTATTCATCCAAAATATAGTTTTGGAGTGAGCAAAACAATTCATTATTTTGTGTGTGTCAAAAGAAAAAAAGCAACCCAAAGCTAAAGTCTGCATACTGTTTTGATTTTTTTTTGTTTTTACTTGAAAGTTTGATTTTTCATTTTAGGACAGTGTTTCAGTTAAAAAATGCAGTTAATAGCAACAGCAAGAAAAAAAGACAACGTTCCCAAAATAATGTGCTTTTTAAAGCCAAACAAAATTAGCTGTTTGACAATTATTTTAAGAAAATGTTTGTGATGTCAAAACAAGGTATGGTGTTTGACCTGAGAAATACCACTTCATTTCATTTAGGAAGAAAAACAAACCACAATTTTATACTGGCCTGAAATGAAATTCCTAGTTTTATGTTTTCATCCACTCAGACCAAAAAATCAGCAGGTTGGTTAGGTGTGTTTATAAAGTGAAATTATTGGTTTTAGTTGTGGATACTGGGAGCTTAAATGAAGGAGACAGAAACTAATAGCATCTCTACACTTCAGAAATTGATGTTGGCTTTTTGCTTGTGCTTTGTTTCATTTACTTTACTATTTGAGGTATGGGCTACACTGGTTTTGATCTAATGCTTCATAGATCCTTCTGAAATTCTTTAGTAATAAAAGTTACAGTGTCAGTGTTTGTTGTTAAACATGTAGAACCACCTACAGAGAAAATTAACAGTGCTTTGTATGACTTATGAATGAGAGTCTTTAGGACCTAATGTTTTGGTTTTTTGTTTTTGCTATGAAACATAGCATTCTCCGAAGCTGGACATTAATTGGAATTAGCTGGAATATTAATTGGAAGTTTCTATGTTTTCCTCTCAACATCAGCTTACTGAAATAGCTATAGTGAGTTGATGTGATGTGTGAGGGAGGAAATTGGAGCCACCTCTCTGGTGCATTGGGAAGCTGGAGGTGGTAGAGCTAAGTTTGATTTGCCTTTTTGTCAGTGTAAATTTACTGGTACAATCATTCATCAGATAAACATCAGAGTCTGTACTGGTCTGCATTGCCTCATTTTTCTTATAAATGAGAGAAAAACCACATCACAGCAATGGGACTTCTCTTCCACCAGTTTTTACAATTATCTTAATTGCTACTTCATGGCTTATTTCAGTTACATTATTATTTTCAGAATATAACAGTTTGACATTGGTCACCATGTCTGTGTGGTATTGTCAGCTCTAGCTTTGAAATTTACTGAAGTAAATTTACTTAGACAATCAGGGTTTTTATTATAAAAGGAAAAACAAAATAACTTGCTTTCCTGTCAGCCCACCCCCTTGCTTATACAACTAGTTTGGGTTTGTTTGGTTGTGGGCTTTTTTGTTTGTTTGTTTTGTTTTGTTTGGGTTTTTTTATTCTTTTAATTCTATCTTTTTGATTTGCCTTTTTTTTTTTTTTTCCTTTTTGGTTTTGACTACAGTTTTGATTCTATGTGGCTTCTGTTAATGAAATGGCATGTTCTCACTTTGGAAAGTTTTAGTTGTGTTAAATGCATAAAGAAACAATAATAAAAGAAGCCAAACACAAATGTACCATTGCAGGTAAATTTCATTTGAAGCTAACATTCTTTTCTACTTAGACAAGAGTTAACTATTGTTCTCTTAAAGCAACTTTCCATGAATTGTATTGTTCTTGAAGTTTATAAGGGCTGGATGCAAAGCTCTCTGAAGTCAGGAAGAGACATTCCATAGACTTCAAATGGCTTTGGATCAGGCCTGTCACGTGAGATTAGCCCCTGACAGAAGATGTAATAAGCACAAGCCCAGAAAGGAATCATTTAGGGATGGAATTTCACTCAGGCTGTGATCATCTTTGTGTTGTGAATATCACAATGTTTTTATTTTCTGTTAAAAGTGTCTGTATTCCTTGGTATTGGGAATACAGGGTTTTTCTTTTCACTTGTGCCTCAAGTCTATTGTCTGTTTGTGTCTGTATTTAAATACCTTGTTAGGGAAGTCTGTCTTTGGATACAGTAGCTCCGAATCACTCAGATGATTTTGTGTTATTCAGTAAAACTATGCACAATATCACAAAGTTAAGGAAAGAGTTTTCTAATTTGAAACAGCAAGTTAAAAGCAATGCTTTAAATTCTTTTTTTCCTTGTTAAACCAAAAGAATGTGCTCTGTATAAGAAATTAGTGGCTTTCATAGTGTCTCTTTTAATAAAACATCACCTGTCCCTAAAACCCAGAAGAGATTGCTGTATAAAATGTGAAAAGTGGCAAAATCAGACATTTACAATTTTTTGACATTTGAAGCTTATGGAACTTGCACACTGTAAAAGTAACCATGAGAAAAACAGTATAGTTTTGTATAACAAAATAAAAGGAGGGCATTTTACAGTAGAGTTAAGTAAAACGAAATTTCAATTAGGAAGTTGTAAACCTTCAAAGGTGATTATTATTATAAATCAAAGCCTGTGAGACTCACAGACCCTCTAGTGATGCTGGGCACAGTTACCTTTAGGGGAAAATTGCCTCTTATTGATTGTGGTTTTTCTAATGAATACAAAGCCTACACAGTGGATGATAAGTGATCTGTCACTCCTTTTTTTCACTTCAATACAAAATAAAGCGTTTACTTACACTCAGCTGAGATCAGGCAAAGCCAGGGATTTATTTCATGTGAATAAAAGCTACATGAGGGGCATAAAAGGCTAGTGGAAGTGCAACAAACCAAAATCTACATGTAAACATGCCTACTTTCACAAAAACATGTCTGCATTCATGTATTCCACATGTGTTATGGTTAATGATTCAGTCACTTGGGAAATCTGAATGAATCTTTAAAACTTCTTTTATACAGGCTGTGGCAGGAAATACTCTAATTTACTAAGGAAATTCAAATGTATCGCTAATACTTATTTTACAGATATTTGTAACTGTACTTTTATAATTCCACTTAAGAATTCCAAAGATCATTGGTTTGTTTTTAGTTTGCTTTCAATTGCTGTTATCCATGTGTTACCTTTTGTACTTAAATATTTCTGTGAGGAATAAAGGAAGTCTAAGAAGTAACATTGCCAGTGGTGTATCTCTGAAGAAACAGTGAAAGAAAATTGCCATTTAGACATTGTATACTGAAGGAAAAATGCTGTAAAATATAAATACTGGTCAAGTGTTATATGAAGAAAATATCTTTTTTCTAGGTAAACAGCACAGCAGTACTTCATGTACTGAAAGCAATCTATAATTATGTTGATGACATGTTTATATAATTATGTAGTAGATAAAAATGAAAAATTATTTGTAGAAAGTTTATTAACATCACAGGAAAGAAGATATATAGTAAAAACATAGAATCATAGGACAGCTCAATTTGGAAGGCACCCATACAGGTCCAACTCCTTGCTCCTCACATGACAACTAAAACTAAATCATATGACTGAGAGCATCGTTCAGACACTCCTTGAACTCTGTGAATCTTGGTGCTGTGACCCTGTGCCTCTCAGGGAGGAACTTTTTCCCAGTGTCCAACATGATGCCGTCTTCCCCTGGTTCAGCTTCATTCCATTCCCTCCTTACCTCTCACTGCTCACCAGAGATTGGTACCTTTGCTTGAGGAGACTGTGTACTACCATGAGGTCCCCCTCAGTCTTCTGTTTTCCAGGCTGAGCAAACCAAGTGATTTCAGCCATTCCTTAAAAGTTTTCTTTTGAGACCATCTTGTCACACTCCTCTGGACAGACTCTAATAGTTTGATGTCCTTCCTAAGTTGGGGCACCCAAAATTGCATGCAGCATTCGAGGTGGGGCCACACTAATGCAGTGTGCAGAGGGACAATCACTGCCCTCGACAGGCTTGCTGTGGCTGGTGATGCTGTGTCTCGTAGGACCTGGTTGGCCCTTTGGGCTGCCAGAGTACACTCGGATACACAACTCCAAACCCTCAGATCTCTTACCATGGGCTGCTCTCTAGCCCAGTTTGTATGTATAACCAGGATTGCCCCTTCTGAGATGGAGAATCCAACACTTGCTTGTGTTAAATTTCCTTTTGTTGGTGATTGGGCTGCTCTCTAATCTTTGCAGGTGTCCCTCTATACAAGGCCTCTTGACCCTTGATTGACTACACTAGCTCCTCCTAGGTTTTTCAGCTAACTTAGTTCTGTGTCCATATAATTGTTAAAAATATCAAATAACACTGGCCCTAAAACTGAGCCCTATTGAACCCCATGGGTGACTGGCTGCTAGCCTGATGACACCCCATGTTCTGCAACTCTTTGAGTCCTCATCGTCTTACAAAAAGATATCATCCTTTAAGAATCATGTTGAGAAGTTTGTCTTCAAAATGACAGTGACTCTTGTTCTGTATGAAATAGAAGTTATGTAACTGTCTTGAGCATCTTTGAAGCATCTTTGGAGCTGTGAATTTCATAGTATTGTAACTTAGAAAAGACAATCTGCCTTTTTTATCCATGCTTTAGGCAGCAAAGAAATTAAGTAAGGCAGGAAATGAACATAATTATATCAACTTACATTTTTAGAATATCTCCTATTTTGCTACACTAGCCCACTGATGAACATTAGTACCAATATGTTCACGTGCCCTCAAATTGATCTATACACTGTTTTACAATTTGTAAATTGTATAATTGTAAATAAACAACAGTGTACAGCCTAGACAGACAACATATGCTTTAACTTCTGTAAATTACCCTTGCCTAACTGTGTGCATGCTCCTTCAGCTGCTCTGTCTTAGTTACTCATGGCTAAAAGCTTTTGTCTTTGAGGCCTTCATAAAGAAAGAGACCTTTGGTTACTTTGCACTAAACCACTTCTATCTTGCAAACTGCATTTTCAACTTCATGCTCAACACATCTTTAAGTCTTCTGCCATTTACTTCATTTTCAATCAAACCTAATTTTCTTTTAGTGGGCTGGGAAGATGGAAGTGGGAATTTTTGGCAAGCTATTAATTTAATGTACTGATCTACAAGCAATCTTTACACTGACAATCCTGCATCTTCCAGTTCAACTGTGACATGTGGAGATTTAATACAGAAGGGAAAAGGTCTCCTCTTCAGAGGAATAATAGGAGGAACAACTAGAAAATCAGGTAGTGTTGTTGTTTTCTGGGAAGATATGCTTAGCACTGGTGACAGAATAAGAAATAGTCTTTTCCTTGGGATTTTTAAGCAGACATTGGGTTTGCGGATGCAAAAAATGGTCTTACTCATACCAGCTCAGGTTGCTGTGTTAATGAGTTTCTTTAGTTAATGGACCCACTAGTCTTTAATGGACCTGTCTTTGCTCCACCACTGATAATTCCTTTTTTCTGATATGCTCCTGCCATATATTTCTATTGCTTAATTCATGTATGTTTTGTATGATCTAGAAAATTGTTTCATCAGATTAACTTTGTGCTCCCATCCATCTGAGTCATCAAGCCATAACATCACTATGCATATGAATGTTTTTGTATGGAGGTTCAATCTCTCTAATGGGCTGCCTTCCCATATGGGGAAGCCAATGATTCCAGGTACTGTACATATCAAAGTAGATAAATGTCTTTATTTGCAGTTTGGCTGATTAGTAGACAGCTAAGAAAATGGTAATATTCTCCAGCTGGAATTCTGCTGAATTTCTCTCTGCATATGTTATAAAATCGATGTACCTAATAAAGATCTAGATAATTACTTTAACATTCTAAAAAAAGGCAAATGCTTCATTATACCTAGACATTTCTAGCATTTAGTTGTTACTGTGCCTTAAAGGATCCTTAGAATCTCAAAAGGTCAGGTTACATTTTTCCGTTAAAATACCAACCTCTGTAAATCTCAGGCAGGGATTTTTTAATGTGTTTCCTTATGTGCATGTCTTTTTTTTTTTTATCCATTGAAGTTTCCCAATGCATTCTGATGCTTAATTTATTTATTTATTTATTTTTCTTTCTATTATGCATCAAGCATTTCATATGCACAAGGGAAAGGCAAAGGCAGCTGAGGGAGCCAATTGTGAGTATCAGTTGGTGTGATAAAGAGTGCAGCAAGGGGGGCAGATGACTTGGCTTGAATTCATTCCCAGGTTTTAGCCCATTGACAATGTTCACTGTGTGAATAGTGTTATCTCTTGTGTTCTCTTTTACAGAAATTCAGTGATTTCCCTCTGAGGCAAAACTTAAGCATTGTTTTGGAGCTAATTTATTTCAAAGACTGCTCCCACTCGGCAAAGTGGATGACACAATTACTTATGACTCTTCTAATCCCATGTGATTTTCTAATACTATTGAAGTAGGTCTCTTACCCTGTGTGTAATGTGATGCAACATCCCCGTTCATGTATTACATGCTTTTAATTCCATGCCAAAAAATGCTGCTCTGATAAAAGCTTCAATACAGCCTGCATAATAATGAAATTAAACTGACTGGGGGAAAGGCCACACAAATATTTATGTCAGGGCCATGGAGGCCCAGAGACACTCTGGCCCAGCATCAAGTGATGTGAACATGGTCCTGCAGTGTGAATGCAGGTGATTCTGCAGGCGTGGACATAAAGGCCTGGCATCTCTTCCTGGGTCAGATTCTTGTATCAGTAGAGGTGTAAGGTCATCCTGACAGGTCAGCCTGGGTGTGAGGTAATGGTGTATACATGGCAGCAAGAAAACAAAGCTTTATGGATGGTGCTATTCCAATTTCGAATTAGCTATAGTGCTTCACTGTATTTTCACTGCTAGGTGGCATTGCTTTTGTATGTAATTTGTATATTTGGCACTGTGTTCATTTTGTAAAGAAAAAAAGGCTATCTTGAATTTAAGCTGAATCTTACTCAGTTGGAATGATCCCTTTAAACTTCACAAATGAGATCTTAATGTACAGGGAAAGCTTTCTGAGGTTTGGTTGGTTTTTTTGTGCTTCTGTGCATCCAAGATGAAATAAACTTTTCTTTTTAGAGTGCAGTTGTTGATATATCCAATTGGGAATTGCTTTCACAGTTGTTAGGTTTTGTGATGAGAGTCTGGAAACTCCTAAAGATGATATCAGAATGGAGAAAGAATAGTCTGACAAACAGCAGGACTGCAAAGGAATAAGCTGTTCCTTGTATTTTCTACCTACATCAGAATTAAGTGTAGCTGCAGCCACAGAATTTTTCAGCACTCAGGGCTGTGTATAAATGCATGCACATGATAAGCTAGTGTGTTTTACTAAGGCTTTATTCACACATCCTCTTCTGACTGCAACTGTGCTAGCTGAGATGGTTCCTGCCCCTAACAATTCCTTACTGCACTTCTGCCAGAGAGGTGACTGTGCCAGCTGAGCTGCTCCTGTGCATAGCTCCTAATCCATTCTGCTTGAAATGAATAGGGCTGGTGGAGATCTATTACTATAACAGTGCTAACTTTATTAGGAAGGAGGGTCAGAGATTGCTCACAATGTGAGCAATGTGTTTTCACAAAGGGAAACGATGTGTGTAAAACTGGCAGGGCAATAATTTCCAACATCAGAGCAGAAATGAGCCTCTATAAAATAGATTGTAATCTTTCAGTGGGCACTGCCAGAATTGGAAGATTTGTTGATGGCCTTGTGTGCATTTAATTTACGTCACTGATATTTCAGTATTTTCCTCTTGCTATATGGGTATGGTCTTAGGTTTGTATATGTGTTGTCTGTTCACAGACAGTTTGTGTTATCAATGGTCAGGATTCAGTTAAATGAAAATATTTATAGAGTTGGCGTTCATGAGATTTTTTCCTCCTGTTTTAACTTCATCTAATTTACATTCTTCTGGAGCTGTTCTGAGGGCTCTATACTGATTCAGAATCAGGCCCCCTGTTCTGTTTAAACACATGCAATTTATTTGAAAAATAATGAGATTAAACACTGAATATAAATTGTCAGGATCTATCACTGGACAAAAATCCTTGGAATTTAATTCAAAACCCACCAAAACCAGAAAGGTCAATTCAAACAGCCCTTATGTGGCTATTATCAGCATTTTGTCTGAGAACTTTATGAATTCTAAAACTTTTTAAAAAACATCTTTTTTCCCTCTTTGCTACTTTTTTTTTTCCTTGCTGGTTTGTGCCTTATTTAATGGCAGTAAACTAATATAGAGGAGAAGAGAGGTTTTTAAGATGTCAAGATTATTGGCAATTTGAATCCCATACCATTCCTTTTGTGAATTCAGTTTCACTCTTCTCTGGCAGACATTAAAATAAATAAACATTGGCTGAGCTGAGTAGATAATATTAGGTGATTAGAACTGGTTTAAAAACAAGCATTATAAATCCCAGTGTTTGCATTACAAATGATTAATAGTTTTATTTATAAAATGTTGACATTTATCTGTTATCCTTTATCTGTTGCATTAACACTGGTACATCATTGACTTTTAAATTGGAGGGATATTGTCAGTGTAGAAAAATGGTATCGATGCCAGTTAAAATAAAATCAATGCAAAACAATTTATCATTTGAGCGCAGTTTGTTAAACTAAAGATAGTTTAGAAACTTGCATACTGTGAAATCTGTCACATTTTGAACCAGATTTTGTCCTCATTTTGAGCTGTAGAACTTCATGGCAGGATAATATTTGAGCAGTGTACTAGAAAAATTGTTGCCAAAGTGTAAGAGACTGAATACAGACACTAGTTTGGCTAAACTCCAAATCTGTGCATGTGTATGGATCGCCAGTAGGTTGGTCTTGTTTTTAATTGTATATGTGATTTCACTTATATATTTTGAGTGGGTTTTCAGCAGGATCTCCCATAATACTAAGGGAGAGAAGGGTGTTCTCTAGGTGTTTGCCTGGCTTCCAGTGTTTTGGCTGGATGTGTATTACTTCTGTTTGACCATTTTGTTCAATTTCAGTCCCTCAGAAAGTGGGAAATTAAACTGTCTAACAGCACCCATGAGAATCTCTGGTAGCTTTGTGGAAAATTATTCTCTAAATATTCTGCGAAATGGGAAAATTGGTCTGATGATCAATCACATAGGTGTGTAGACAGCAAAACAGTTTGAAAATATGTTAAAATTACATTTCTTTTTAAAATATGAATTTATAGAAATTGAAATCAGTCCTTTACAAGCAGCATGCACATAATTTAAAATGTGTATGTTTATTGAGGGAAGTTATATCAGCAAGTAACATCTGCAGGTTAGAAGTAGAAATCTGTATGACACTGACTAGGTAGAAATACTGTGGGTACATATGCACAATCAAGGCATCATGATGGCAACATCAAGGCACTTTAGACAGAATGGTTGGCTTTTAGAAGGCAAATGTTTAGAGTAGTTTAAAACCAGAAAATCAAAGGTTTTTTTCTTGTTGGCACCTTTCCTTCTACTCTATTTGTAAAATTTTCTTGGTGTTCCTGTAGGTACATTAGGAAACAAAGCAATTAGGAAAAGAAAAATAAATCCTTAGTTTATTGGCTAAATTTGGAAAGAATTTTTTTACATTTCTGACCACCTTTCAAATAAGGACATCAGAGTGCAGAGGTCAGGGTATAGAAGCCTTGATATATCAAAAGGTGGTGAGAAGAATAGCTGGGATTTCCAGCAGCCTAAGAGCACTCTTTTGTCTCTGGTGATCAGTTGTCGAGGATGATGCCTGTGGACATCAAAGAAATGTCTAAACAGTGTTATCAAGGCCTGTCCTTTGCCCCCTGCCATGTAATGGGCCTCTTTTCAAGAAAACATTGGGAAAGCTGAGAAAGCGAGTTGTCCTATCATAGTGCTATTAATTCAGCAAGAAAGCGGATCAATAACATTTGCACTAACCAGTAAAACAATCTGTTAGTTTCTAAAAATGCAGATTAGCCAAGCCTATAAATTAGACACTGCACATCCAAAAATCAATTTTAATGTTTTTTTCATTATGTGTATGTAATGAGACCTTAGCTTCAAAGAATTCCTTTTTTGCCTTCTTGGAAATATTATGGAGAACTGGTCTGAGAAAATGAAACAAAAGAAATCCCCTACCTTTCTTCAACACTTGCAGAAAGTTTGTTTTGTGGGGTGTTTTTGTTTGGTTGTTTTATTAAAGTGTTATATGTACTGACGTATTTTTGAAAACAAAGAGGAGCCAATATTTCATGCAATTCATGCTTTAAATATTGACTTTGATGCCTGGAAGAGTTATGACATCATTTTCAAGATAATATATTTCAAATCCGTTCACCCTTTTAGTACCCTGGTGAAGAAACAGCTACTGTGAGCTGTTTGTGCTAAATGCAATAAAGTATGATGAGGGAAAAAAAATGTACTGTTTACTTCTTGTCTTTTTGGATTTCGTTTTAGAGACTAGAGCTCTTTAAACACTCAGTTTTGCAAAGAGATACTGCATACTCTAGTGGTGAACAGCTGGGGTAATAATCTGGTCCTTAGCCATATAAGAGCTTATTAAACCTAAAATAGGGACCAACAGAGAGGAAAGCAGCCTAGAAATGGGCCTGTGCTGGTGACCCCTGTGACCAAACTCTGGAGTTTTTTTAGCTGATTCAGAGCCAATGATAGTGCCTGTTTAATTATGCAATGCTGCTGCCATTCTTGAGCTAAGTAGATACAATGTAAGAAACATTCTTCACAGGGCTGAGGGCTCAGTACATTTCTGGCTATGGATCAGTCCCTAGGAATATTTGATAAACCCAGTTTTTAGGTTTCACTGCTGCACGCATTTTGCTAAGAGTATATGATTAATTAGAATGTACTTGAAATATTTAATAAAATTAAACCACATAAATATACATAATTGTGTTGTTGTCATAAGAAAACTACATGAATTCAATAGGAAGAGACTTAAACCAAATAGTAATGTAAGGATTAAAAAGAAACCTGTGGTCCAATTGACAACACTTAAATAGAGGAAATCAGAGATGGGATTTTTCAGCATGTGGTTATGTGACATCTTTAAATATAGCTAAAAGTGTTAGTGCAATGTGTTTTTGAAAGTCTGAAATGAAACTGTTTAAGGAGCATGTGTTTCTCTATCATACTTCATTTTACTGTAATTTAGGACTGAAGAGAAAACTTTGATATAAACCTATGAGTTAAGTTTAGTTGGGAGAACATGGATAATATTATTGCTATTGCTACACTGAAGTTTATAACAAGTAACAGATGTGCTGGAATAATTGCTATTTATTTAGATGCATATTGCAGTTGAAAACTGGCCTTTCAGGCTGCTAGATGACTCATCATTACTACCATCCTATACCCTCATCTAGTAAAGAAGATGAAGAACTACAGATTTTCTTGTATGCTTGAGTGACTGCAGAGAGGTGACGTGGTTGTATTCATTTTCCTTGCTACTCTGAGAGTCCAGATGCTTTTCACGTTTAGAGTTGGGTCTTGAACATGGATACTGTGTATTCCATAGCTAATGTATTTTATAATAGATCATATAATGCTACTTCTGGAAAAAGACATGGAAAACAAAGTATTGCATCTCCTATAGCATTTTAACTTTTTTCTTACTACACCTGTGGTGGTTGCATCCTGATTTTGCAAACTTCTCTGTCCCTAACTTTTCACAAGAGAATATTTTCAATGAGTGAAGAACATACTTCTCTATTAATTGGAGAGATATAGATTTGATGGATGGACCATTCAGTGCATGAGACTTAGTAGGATAGGACTGTTGGGATAGGACAAGGGGTAATGGTTTAAAAAAAGACATGAGATTAAGATTAGGTATAAGGAAGGTATTTTTTTCATGGAAGTTGCGAAACACTGTTGTAAATTGCCCAGAGAGATGGTAGGTGCCCACCTCTGGAAACATTCAAGGTCATGTTGGATGGTACTCTAAGTGACATGGTCAGCTTGAAGATGTCCCTTCTCAGGAGGTTGTACTGGGTGACCTTTAAGGGTTGCTTCCAACCTAAAACATTCTTGATTCCATGATGCAATGTTTTTCCTAGTAAAAGAAGCAAGGTAGCCACTGGAATTATCACGCAACAGAACTGAAATGAAGAAATGGCTTGCTTTTTTTTTTTTTAATATATATATGGTACAGTTAGATTAAATAGTTAAACTTGAATTTTACAGTAATTTCTGAAGAAGTGGTCTCCTATGATGTTTAGCAAGTTTTTTATCTAATAGTCTTTCAGAAGAGAGTTTTGATCCTGAATACCTAGAGGTGTATTGATTACTAGTAACTTTAGATTCTGTCACAAATTTATCAGAAATAATTATATGGGAAATCTGTTGCATAACATGGGAGACCACACAGGAATTTGAGACTTATGAAAAAAAGTGAAAAGAAAATTCTGCTGGGTAACACAGGTTTTTATGTTCAGAGAAGTTGCAGCATAAGTTCAGATGACACTGCGACAAACTATATCAGCTCCCCTACAAAATGAAGTTACTACCTCTAATTTCTGTATTTTAAATTAAGGCTTGTTATTACTTAGCTCTTCTCTTTAATGTGTGCTAAGTCTCATGTCTAGTCTGACTTGCCTCAGAAAATGAAGAGCAAGCATTGTACAATCAATGCTCATTGTCACTACACAATGATGGGACAGAGTAAGGGAAAGGAAGTAAAAACAATTTAAAATACATAAACTAATAAGGATACCTATAAAAATGTGTAACAGTTTGTGAAGAGAATGAGAATAGGCTAAAGAAATTTGCTGCTGAGTGGTGTGAGCAGCATCACCCTCAATAGTATTGTGTGTAACCAAAGGCAGGGAGGAAACGTAAGGCTTAAATCGTAGTTTGGACAATCTACCCAGAGAAAATCAGGAGCGGATGTAGAAGCTTTACTATTATAATGAATCAGATATTCAACTTGCTCCTTTATTTACTTAATCTATTAAGTTTAAAGGTAAAGAAAATATATCTCATATTACATGGGTATATGGGTAGTTGCAATGCCATTACAGTGTCTAGAGGTTTGCAACTGTCTCAGAATGCAACCTCAATCTTTCTAACAATGATAATTTTAAAGCCCAGTGGTGTTCCAAGTGGTAGTATTAGTTGTTTCATTGTTGAATATTGCGCTTCTTGGAAAGGAGAGGTAGGTGTAACTGGAATATGTATATCATTTTCAGGGAGGGCATTGAGAGTAAAAAGTTTTAAAAAGACAGTGAGTAAAAAAGAAGTCAGAGAAAGTAGGACAAGGAAAGAAAGCTGTGACCAGAGTGCACATGGACTTGAAGGCAGAACTTGAAAAGCTAAGTAAGGCAGTTTGTGATGAGCCTAAGCTGGAACTTCCAGTCAGAGTAGTTCCCGGTACAGTTTTGGCCTATGGCAGTCAATAGTCCAGGCAGTGCTTGGGCTGGGAATGGCATGCACCAGGGACTGTTCCCAGTTCACAGGGACCTCCATACTGTCCCAGCAGTTCTTCCCAGCTAAAGCATTTTCACAGCCATTCAGTTCCATGCTGTGAAAGCATCACTGTCATGACTCGCAACACAGCCCTAGCACTGATCAAAATTCTGATTCAAACGACACTTAATATACCCTCAAAGCCATAGGACACTACTTGTATTCAAGGGAGTGGGCATGACTGTGCCACGGAACAACCAGTGGCCTGGTTTTATTTAGCAATCTAGACATGGCAAAGGAACAGCTTTCCCAGTTTGTATGTAGCTGATAATGGGTGGGGTTCCTGAGAAGCTGCAGCCTCACCTGAGCGGGAGTGCCTGTCTTGTTGAGTAGTGCTAATGGCAGGGGCTTCATCTGTATGTGCCTTTTGATAAACTAATTTATCTGGAGTCTGTCACTAAGGACTGTTGAGAATGGCAGACAGAGTAGTGACTAATAGCAATAACTAAAAGTTATATTACTGTGAAAGGGACATATTTTGTCTGTGCTTTTTATGCAAAATGTTTGTGATGTCGTGCAAGTAGAGTGATGAATGTCAATTGATGGAGGAAACTGCAGTGTAAGTCAGTGTTGTATTATGCTGAACCTCATCCTGAGAACACAAAAGACTCTGTGTGTGTGTGTGTAAGTTTTAATAGATGTGTATGCACAGGTAGTACCTACCCACCTGATATATTTTTGAAATAAAATGGGATATAATGGGATAGAGCTGTTGCTTAAAAATAACTTCTTAATAACATACTGGGACACTGTTGTGCGAAAAAAAAACCCAAACCAAAGTGGTACTTAGAATTTATTTGAAGGAAGCAAAGCTTCAAAACTGCTTATAGAGTAAAAACCCATTCAATCAGATAAAGTTCTGTAAAGCTCTGCTTTGGTAAAGGATATCACCTTAATGGGAAGATGCTATTCGTGTAGTATATAGACTGGTAATTGAATTCAGGAGATGATGAGGCCAAGATAATAACATACAATTTCTAAGTCCATAATGTCAAGCACTGAAAGAAGTCATCAGTCAGAGTGTTAGGAAGAGTGACTTAGATAACAGAGTTCTAGAAGAGGTAGGGTTATTTTCTGTGAACCAGTTATTCCTGCCTTTTCTTCTTCAGAATTTTTGACACAGGAGACAATGAAGAAGGGTAATATTTCTATCTGAAAGTGACCCAGGCCCTCCTATGGGCTTGACTCATACTTTTCTTTCTTTTTGATTCAGATATGATGTTCCTGAGTCTAAGATAGCTTGTAGACAAGCAACAGTTGTGATTATTCTTCAGTAATTTTTCACATGTTTCTATGCATAGGATAAGTTCTTGAGAATTTTTCATTTATAGTTCATCCCATATTTTGTCAGAGAAGTGGTGTTTGGGTACTTTTGATAGGATGTTTTTCTTTATTCTTCAGGCAGGTGAACTAGTCAGAATCAAAAACAGTTGGAAATTTGAAAGTTTTTATTAGAAGTTTAAATTTGTTTCCTGCTAATCTTGTACTAACATTTCTGAATGCATCTTCTTCATGCTTTCAAAATACACCATAAATTGTGGTATTTTTCTGAAAGAGCCTTTATCAAACGTCTAGAAAAAAGTCTGTCTCTTTTATTAAATGATTATTGCTATTTGACAAATTATATGCGTGTGTAAAATATACTGGATGCATGATTACAGGGAAAAATAGATGCTGGCAGTTGTGTAAGAGCCACATGTTAAAGGCAAGAAATCTGCTGTTACATAAAAGCTTGTTCCGTACATGTCAGTTGGGCAATCTGTCCAGCTGTGGTGTTTCAGACATACCATTTTGTACTGTTCCTGCTGGGTGTTTAGAGTGCTGTTCCATTCTTTCATCTAGTCACATGAGCTCTGTTCTTAAAGTCTCTCTCGATCTGAGAGACTGTTCTCTGCTGAAGGGACAATGGGTAATGCTCAAATGTGAGAGCAATGCCCTGCATTTTTGAAAAATGTGGGACACTATCCACCAACTGAAATAATACTTTGTGCAATTTGTACTTTTTAAAAATAGATCTATTGCTCTGGATTGCCTTTCCTAGTAATACTTCTTGTGTATATGTTGCAGAAAATGCAGCCATGATTTCAAAAAAGAAAAAGACAAAATGTCAAACAAGGTAAAAATGTCATAATGACAGCATTTCCCCTCCAGCTTCTTTTCTGTAGTAGGAGGTGTCAAAAATGGTAAAGGTTTTAACATTGCTTTCAGCCTAATGTCAGAAATCACACATCTGTCAAATTGAGTCCTAATTTTGTTGATTAATTTATTATCATTCTGGCAGACTTGAGTCCAGAATGGATTTTTGATAAATACTGAGAATAAAAGAGCACACACTTAATTATGTAATTTTATCATGAATACTTGCTCTTTAAAAAAATTGTGTACTTTTTTCAAAGGTCAGCAGCAGCATATATAGTCATATGCTATTGCAGCACCACATTTTGGTTGTTCAGAATGCTAAACTAAAGTAGATTTTGTAGGACCTTTGTCTTTGCAATTTGACACTCATTATTCTGTTAAAAGTGAAGTTTTGAGGCCTTGGAAGCTGCATTAGATTTTATATGGTGGTAGCATAGTGAAAGTATTTTCACACTGTAATATATTCACAGTAGGTAACTTTAATGTATTCAGTTGAAAAGTGCAAGTATGTTAAAATGTGAGAAAATGATGAAAAATTAATCACTTTGTATTTTTTGCTTGGGGTGAATTGGTAGACTAAACGTATTTAAAGAGCTGTGCTGTTTTAAATTAGGTATAGTAAAACTTAAAGTAAAGATGAATTTATGCTCAATAACAGAATGAGAAAAAGGATCCAAAATTTGCAAAATAGTGTCTGTAGCTCCTTCAAATAGCTGTCTGTTGTTTTTATGTAATGGAAAAACAGAGGCAGCTGAATTCCCAGTCTTTAATACTGTTTATCGTATTTGCAAATACTAGATCTGTTCCGATTTCTTTCTTTTTAATGTTGGAAAAATCCCTTTGTTCGAGTCCCTTTTCCAGCTTTCTTATGATGCCCCCTTGGGTACTGGAAGGTGTTCCAAGTTTTCCCCAGAGCCTTCTCCTCTCCTGGGCTGAACAACCTGAACTCTCCCAGTCTTTCCTCATTTCAGAGGTGCTCCATTCCGATGGTCAACTTGGTGGCCTCCTCTGGACTCGCTCCAACAGGTCCCTGTCCTTCCTGTGCTGTGGATCCCAGATCTGGATGCCGCCCTGCAGGTGGGGTCTCACCAGGACAGAGCAGAGGGGCAGAATCCCCTCCCTCACCTGCTGCCCACGATGCTTTGGATCCAGCCCAGGGCACATTTGACTTTCTGAGCTGCAGGGGCACATGATCTCTACTCCTATTGCAGATCAATTAAGGATCAGTAGAAAAAGACAACAGGAGATGTGAAAACTTTATGCTTTATTTTTCCTCATCTACAGCTTAAAATTATTCAAAAGTGACAAGGAATTTCTAGCACTGTTTATCCAAATAAGGAAAAATACCCTACTTTTAATCAGAAAACTTACTTTGAAGATTGTTTTTATGTGGCCATAGAGCTAGGCTTTCCAAGTAGCATTACAGAAGTAAAAAGATTAATTTCTCTGAACTCCATATATCTTCCAACATTTAAATTAAATGGTAAATATTTAATGAGCTGCATTCAGATCTGAGCTTTTCCACAGTTTGACATTGGTTGAAATTTTTGAACTCAGATGCTTAAAAATACTTAGATAACACTACCTGGCATGGATTTTGTTTGTAATTAGAGATTCAGATTCTCATAGAAGCTATGCTAGTTTCACTTCAGCCTGTAAATCTGAATGTAAGTCAGATTTAAGGAGGAACGAGATACCTTTACTTCCCTGTGGTTCTCTGAGGGTGATATTAAGTAATCACTGAAGTGTTCAGAAATTGTTTTACATAATCCGTGATCTGAAAGAAGAGAAATTGGAGATTGTGGTGGCTTTCAAAAAGAAGGTGGTACGGTTTTTAAGTGAGATTGAAAACTATACTGTTGTGGGCATTCTAAATTAATGCATTCAATATACAGCACTAAGTTCTTTAGTATTATAAATGACCAGATGATAGAATGCTTCAGAAAAATATATATATAAACCCAAGGTGAAACAAAGAGATTAAAACTCTAATGATTCACAGTAACTGAAGTAAGATGTTTGAGTAGAAAGATGTGTTGTAGTACAGCAGCTGTGTGTGTAATTGTACTGTGTTATATTTGTTTGGCTTGCAAACAGACATAGGTGTTCCTCTCTTGATGCACTGAATATGAAAAAAGGTACACACAGACATGATTATTTCCAATGAATTTGTGGGGCTTGGAAATATATCTAAATAGCAAATTGGGGAATAGGTACAAAACATGGCAATGAGTGGGATGGTGTGATTATTTTTAGTATTTTGCAGTGGAATAGCATCCTCGCTGTCTCAGTAGCTGGAGGTAGGCAGTGGGTTAGCACAGGCATATCAAACCACACACACTGAGCACAGAATTTGTTCAATTAGTTTCACTTCACGTTCACAGCAGAATGTAATGTGCCTGTTCCCCAGGTATAAGATGATGCCATGTCTTGTCTCCTGACCCAATGTACTGTACAGCCTCCTCCATCACATGGCTTGGCACATGAGGTCTTTCAGAAAGAGAGCGCAGAAAGTTGAGAGTTCTTTAGAGCTGTTTTTCTAAGCACTCAAAGGGATGTTACGGAGCCTGGAGGTTCAGAGGCTTTTTGCCCATACAACAATTACTACAGAAGAAAGAACACTCTAAGGAAGTGTTTTGAACAGTTGGAGCCTTTAATAGCTACAGAAATATCAGTCAGGCTGTAGCTTTCAAGTTTTTTAAAAATGGTCTGTGAATGTGCATTTGAGATTTTTACACAGATACAGCATGACTGAATATGTGGTGGATGCTCTTGTGCAGTGGGTGAATAAAAATTAAATATGGGTAAGACATGAAAGTAGCATTAGTTTCTGACTATAAAGAGTGATGAAGAAACAGATGTGACATTTTGAAATATTCCTGTTGTGCCCTGAAGAAAGGAAAGATCCTTCTGGTGTAGGTTGTATCAGTTGTAAAACAATGCGTCTGATTAATAATGCCTCCTATTGAAAAAGAATGGGAGGTTTGCTTAGGTATGATTCATCGTTGTCTGTTGCAGTAATTAAGTCTTTTGCTTGCCTTGAGGTCAGCATGACCCTGTGTATTTTAATTTTTCAGTCTCTGGAGAAAGGAGGGCCTTATTTAACTACTTGCAGAACTAAAGCTGAGTGCACAGTGCCTGGATGTAAACTGTTTTGTACACAGTGTGAACAGGTGATGGGGAGTTAGAAGCAAACTGCAGTCACTTAGCAATGTAGATGTACCCATAGACATGGCCAGTTTTTGACTTTGAGAGTAGTATTTCGTTTGAGATGGAGGATGGGATTTTTTGTCTTGTTTATGTTCTTTTGCAGTTTTGAGATGCCCTCAGGTATCCTGCCTGGCATGGTCTCCAACAGGTGTTTGTGGTACCTGTGTTGCTGCCTCAGATATCCTGGAGCACATCAAAGATCACTAAACATCTTTGTGTAAGCAACCAAATTGAGCCCCAAGACTCCTAAATATGGAGGTCTTCATGCAGCTACAGCTGCAGTGCCTTATGGTCAGTGAAGCCAAGTGTGGTCAATGGAGCCAGGGGAGGGAGTCAGCTCATGTTGAGCTAAATAAACACTGGCAGCTGGTCAGCTGAATCATCTCTCAGATCTCTCTCTGATCCCTTGGTTTTATTGATCATAATGGAAATTTCTGCCTGGTAAAACAGTAGATACCTGGAGTCTAATTCAGTTGCCTAAATATAGGTGCCTTGGTTTCATGGTTTACCCAGTTAGTTGGTTTACCTAAGCTATCCATAAAAGACTGGCACATATGACAGAGGACTTGCTTCAGAGCTCGGCTTCTTTGGAGCAGCAGTCAGAATCCAGGCAGGATCACCCAGAACATCTCAAAGTTAGACAATGTCAGGGGTTAGGCAGCTGAATTGCCATCTGTATTTCTAGATGATCTGTAAAGGTCTCCTTTTGTACATGTTCAAAGTTCAAGACTGAGCGTGTTTCTCATGGAGGAGACAATCTGGGCTCCACGTAAGTACCCTCCATACCAGTGTGGTATGTATTTTTAGCTTGTATAGATGATACTTCGTGTAAGATTTTATACACATTTCAGTATTATTTCTGTAGAAACACAAAAGGCCTACAACCATTTAAAAAACATTTTGAGAAGAAAAATAGTTGTCTCACAATTAAACCAGTCATGTGATTGGCAGGACCCAGTTTTAGTTCTTTCATACACAGTCTGGATGCAGAATGTTTCAAATACTATGTTCTTGGGGTGTTTTCAAGTAACAGTTTCCAATTTTACCTGCTAAAGCTGCTGGAAAAATCAGTAATTTGATCATAAATAACCATCTCTTATCTTCTTGGGAAAAAAAAAAAAGCATTAAACTTTACTCTCATATCTTAAAATGTTTTCCTGATTGCACAGGGGACCAGTGCTTTCCTCCTTCTGGTTTATAAATGCATCTTCTGCTAAATTGTTTTTATGATACCATTTATGATTTTTGTGCTTGCATTTTAACCTGTGCTTTAGACTTTTGAAAATCTTATAACCCTGAGGTTATAACCTAAGTTATATGCCATGTTTCACTTCTATTCCAGTGTTCTCAGTCTGTGAAAAACATGCTTTGTAGAGTCCTTTAAAATAAGATTCTCCTTTAATGCCTAAGGTACAAGGTATGTATTTTACATACCTTTTATTGGGATAATTACATGCTCAGCTTTCCCCTAACACCTGTTCTGTCAATTCCTTACTTACATTACTGACTCATTTAAAATGGATTCAGCAGCTCATTTCAGCAGGCAGAGCCCCTCTTTTCTGGTTGATGTATCAGCAGCTGCATAATGACCGACTCTCACAGCTTCTGCATACAAGATCTCGAATACATAAACTCCATGCTCATTGCCCATTCCTGGAATTCCTGCTCTGGCTACTAATCAAACACAATAGGGCCCTTTGTGCTCTCTTGCCCTTTCTTTTCCTCTGGAACTGCTGCTCCATGCTTATATCCAAAGCAGACAGGCTTCTTTTCCTTTCTGCATTCCATTCCTAAATATCAGGTTAACATGATCTTCTTTAATATTTGCCCTATTCTTTAAGATTGATGTGGTGTTTCCAGCCACAAAGCAAAGTCAGAGACAGACACTGCAGCATCCGAAACTTGGTTCTAAAAAACATCCTGGGCAGTACATCCTAGAGAAATTTTGCTCATAAAGGCACTACAGTTATGTGGCAAATACATTTGGCTGGCATCGGTCAAGTTATACTTCTTTAAAAGGTGAATTTCCTGGCTTGTGTTTTTGTTGGCCTGGTAAATTATTAAAAGTGACTCTTTCAAAAATCACCTCTCACACACAAGCATACCTATTTCTTGCAATGTTTGTTTTCCTTTTGGATTTCTCTAAACTTTGGCTGTCAGTATAATCTTTCAAGTTAATATGTTGAAGATACATGGTTGTACAGTGCTGATAGGAAACCAAGCAGTTGTTCCTGCATTTCTTAGCTGAGTGATTTTGTATCCTACTTGAAAATGCATGGCTGAGGCCTCCTGTATTTGGTGTTAAGTATAGAACATTTATAAGGCTTCTAGTTCACTTCCATAGTAACAGAAAAAGATACCAGTCACTCTCCTAAATCATTATTTACTACTTTCTGTAGAATTTCTTTTTCACATTCCTAAATGGAGTGCTTTTATCTAAAATCTAAGAGTAAAATTGACTAGGCTAGAGGAGAGTCTGTCAGTTGAAAGACACCCACAGTGATTATCCAGTACAATTGGCTGACCAGGGCCAATTGAAACTGAAGGCCTGTTGAGTATATATAGAGAGCATACATTTGAAAGAAGTTACCAAATAAACAATGAAAACATTCAATTAATATGAAATTTTTTTCAGTGAAAGCACTAAATCACGGAAGTTCCCAACAATTCTTCAATTCTATAAAATTCAGGTTTTTCACTCTTACGTTGCAGAAGAATCAGAAGGTGTCTCTTTAAAATTAAAAGTGTTATTTAAAGCATTTTTATAGAAAAAATATACTGCTCTTACCACCCTCCTTAGCCATGAACTGGTAATTTGTTTTGCCTATATTAATGGCCATATACTTTATGCATAACTAGATGAAGGATGTGATCTAGAAAACATGACCCTACAAAAACTACTAGTCTTCAATTATATCAGCTGGCATCAATGCCACTGAACAACAGATGGGGAATATACAATCAACAGTGAGAGATGTTGCTTTTCAGCATTAACCGGAGTTTAGAGTAGCTTGAGCCAGTCATGGAACCATATCCTGAGAGTGAAGGGTGAAAATGAAGTTTCACAAGCTGTACCAAAAATACTCTTCATATAAAGTTTATAATGCTGCATATAAAGGTTATACAGAAACTTAATTCAACCTGGAGCCTAGACAAGTGCTTGATTTCACTCATTTCAGTAATATTTAACTGAGTTTAAAACCAAGCACCCATCTGAACATTGCATGACTTGGAGACACAAGAAAAAGAAATTCAGTTATCAGAATTACTGTTTTTATCTTCTGAAGTTATTTGTAACCTAAAGAAATGTTTGATAAATATGTTTTTACCAGAAACATTCTCTGTACGTATACTCTAGCTGCATCTTGAAAAGATGCAGTGTTTGTTTAAACATGATGCAACAGCTGTTTCATTGTATATCCAGCATTATATTGAACATGTTCTCTCAAATATTGTTTTGATTTCCTATCCTTTGTACAGGCGATACAGGCATAGTACCAACACAAAGATAATACTGCTACATACCTGATTTCATTCTCCTGTTAATCTTTTCTTCTGTTAACAAAACAGAGTACCCACCGTACACACTTTATACTTTCTTTAGTGATTTTAATAACTATATAATGCAAAAGGACACCCTTATATCTTAAAGAAAACCCAACCCTTTCAGTTCTTCCAAAAGCCTCCAACAAAACTGTTGATGTTAATAGTGTTTCAGACTGATAGATTCATGTGTGCCTGGCTGGGAGCACCATGACCCAGCACAGCACTTTTGTATTAATAAGACATTTATCATTTAGTATGGCCAGCACACGAATTAGGGAACAGCTTGCCAGGGTATATTGTGGTCTCGTTACTTAGTTTTTGCCATAGTTGCAGAATAGATAGCTTTGAAACCTTCTTGTGCTCTGCTGTGACAGGATTGTTTGTGTCATGGTGACCCGACTGAGTTGTTCAGCTGCGCACAGTGCTGACTCAGGAGCCTTAAGTGTGCTCACCAATTTGCCAAGCAGCAGACTCTTCTAAATGAAACAAAAAGAAAAGTCCACAAAGACATAAGCACTGCAGTTACCATAGGTGTAAGGTATTCAGCACTGTAATCAGGATATGAAACTTCAGGAGTCGTTTACTGGAAGTCACTGAGGAGCATATGCTTTCAGTACGGTACAGTATATTTTTTATTTCATATTTCAATGCTGAGAAATACTGTTACTGTTTAATAAAAATAGATCATAACATACACCATCTTATATTGCTTACGGTTCAAATATAATATTTGTGAGACATTTCCCAGCTTAAATATATTAATTTGTCTACATTTTCTGTCACTTGTTTGCTCTTGGGTGAAGTGATTTCCTCTTAAGAAAACTTTGAAATGCAAAATGTTCAGACAACTTGAATGTTTAAACTCTCAAAATAGACAACTCAGATCTAAAATGGTTAAGTTCACTTTCTTAAATGAATTAAGATTTTACTGATACTTTTAACTAAAGAGATTTAATTAATGCTTTGGATTGCATGTCTTTTGTTTGTGCATGATTCTTATTTAGTGTATTTTCAACATATAATACTTGTGCAATTGATCTCCTGATTGAGTAAACCCCGAGGTTCAGATCTATTTCGTAATGTGATATACTCATCTACAGATGTATTTGCTATCCACAGATGGTGAGGCACATTTCAGACTGATCCCATTGTATTTCTGTCCACTCTTTGTTCATTAGATGGAAAATATGACCCAGATACAGTGGAGTGTGCTCTGCTAGTAGAAATCAGTGAAGCTGTCTTTCATGCAGCGAGGCCATATACTGTGAATGAGGTGAAACCTCTGAACCTGTGCACTCTGTGTGTATCCTTGGAGAGCTGCCACAGGCACTGGCTCTGTCTCTCCTGCCCTGACGGGCAGCTCCAAAGTGTGCTTGAGCTGCATATCCTAGTTTCTGTGCGTCCATGTGGCTGTCCCACAGACCTCTGCTGCACTGCCTCCAGGGGTGAGCCTGCAGGGGTAGAGATAGGAATGAGTCTGGCAGTGATTGGTGTAAAGAAAAATAAAAGTCTGGTTTTGAGGATGGCTCAAAAAGCTAACCTGTACAATCAGTATAGCATTACTCTTTGTATACTCCTTTTGAATTTGGAAAAGTTTCTTGGAAACACTCTATAGCACCAGTAACCAGAAGGGAATACTATGCCCCGAGTTCTGATTTCTTAGAATTTTCTTTAGAAAACATGCATTTCAAGATCGTCTCTCTCCTGACTTGCCAGTCTGCTCCCACTGCTTTACTCTGAGATCTCAAGTGGCTGTACTCAAAGGCACGGAGGAGATGTCTGAGACAGCTCTTGGCAAGAGAGTTGTGTCTCCTTCTTAGGTAATAGTGAGAAAGCCTTTGCACTTACAGGAATGCCCCAGACCTATGCAACTTGGGGATATTTTTTACTAATTTTCCACTCACCACTTTGATCATTGCTTCCTAGCCCTGATTTGTGGCACCTCCTTCCCTCCCTTTCTCCTCCCTCTACTTGGCTTCTTCCTGCTGCTTAACAAGCTCAATTGGTTTTAATATATGTAATTATTTTTTTTTAAGAGAGTTTAAAGGTGGCCTCTGAAAGAATTGCTTTCATCCAAAGCCAGGAGCTGATCAAAGCAGCACACAAAAGCCAAATGGGAGCCAAGGCAGTGCTGCCTGACAGCCACAGGGTTAGGGTTCTGTGCTAGAGAAACTGTAAAGCTTATCAGCTGCGCTGTGCTGGAAGCTGCTGCTAAGGGATTGTCTCTCCAGTAACACCTGCAAAGTTTATGAGATCCTGCAGGAAAATCAAGGGAATCAGAAGACATTGTTTCCTGCAAAGAGGAATGTGAAAAGCACTTACAGTGCCATTGCCTAAATATATGTATTGCCATATCATATATTAGTCTCAGTCTGCACTATTAATACAACACTGGACTATCACCTAGCTCACATTTATTTTTATCAAGTGACTCCTTGGCCCAGTTGCCAGGATATTAAGGAATGACAAATCTGAGAAGAAGGTTTATGCTAAAAAAAAAAAAACAAGTAAATGAAAACCAGTGTAATCATGTCTAAAATAGATTTCCAGTGAAAATTAAAATAGGTTCATAATAGATGTGTAGTCACCTGTAAAAAGTCTAAGTAAAGATTTCTTCTGAATTCTTTTTGCAGATACAGATTTTTATTAGGCATTAGTCCTAATAGTGCTTATGATTATTGTTTTTTAAAGCTTGAATAGTAATCCAATATATGGCTTTTAACAAAGGATTTTCCATTATGAGCAATATGAATCTTGGCATTTTCCCTTCTATTTAAAATAAATTAAAATATAGTGTCATTTTAGCCCCAAACAGTACTTTAAATGTCTTAGAAAAAATCAGCTCTGGTTTGAGAGTAGGCATAAAAGTTACTAGGGTGAAGCAAGCTTATGTTTTCTGCAGCCATAAAGGAAGATCAAATTGTGTCTTAACACCAAAACAGTCTTTCATCCTTAATTAATTAAAGGAATCTGATTGCAACTGGAGTTTTCTGTTTCCCCAGAAAACTACGGTGTAGGCTGTCACAACTTAGATTCCTTGTCACTAAATTGCCAACATGCCTTAGTCCAGATCTGCCAGCAGAGCTGTATATTTTAATGGATTTATGACAACTTAGATTGCTCTGGATTTTGTCAGGCTTTATTTTTTTCGTTCAATGTAAAGTTGAATTTGTATGAGAAGTTTAATTTTTTTTCATACATACTAGGATATTCTTTTTTTTCTATAGAAAATAATTTGCTTTTTTTGCTGCTGTTCCCTACATGAATTTTAGTATTTTAATTGAAAAAATGAACACTCAGAAGTAATGCTTTTGGTTTTGCAATGGAAAAATAAGAAAACACTTGTTTTTTAGATGAAGTTGTCTTTACTGTGGCCAAAATGGATGTGAAATAAATCCATAATAAGAATGATCCATTAAATGTTTTTATTTATTTCCAGCTTGAAGAAAAAAGAAAGCAATAGCTTTTTAATAGTTCTTTTATTGAGGTGGTTTAACGTTGTTTTGTCCAAGTTTGTTTTCATCCCTTTTTATATTGATCAGTTAGGAAACGGACTTGATTTTTCAGTAGATAGGGGAATTTTCCTGTATTGAATTTCTTTGCAAAAGTGTCCATATTAATCTGTGCTGCAATCTCCTGAGAATAAAGACATTTCTCAGTTATTTATTTCTGCAGTGAGTGAGAGAACTGATTTCAGTCATTAGTGTAAGGAATTTTGCTTGGAATCTAGAGTTGCCAAAAAAAACAAAAGCTCAACACCTTTCAGTCTGCACTCTTGTTCCAACATCCTGTTGCTTGGAAACATGACTCAGGGGAGGAAATCATCTCACTGTTGGTGCAGGAGAAAATCCCTGTCTGTAGTCAGCTTGATTTTCAAAATCAAAAGAAGACCTCAGATAAAAATTAAAAGCAAACAGAAGATAAAAAGAAGTGGTAGAGAGATCTGAGTAGTCTTGTTGCAGTATATTCATTTTATGGAAACAGCGGCAGAATTGTTCTTGGCTGTGTAAAGGTGGTAGGATTTAATTCTCTGTGACTTGTCATCAACCTTAATCAGAGTTTCTGTGTTTCACCATGAGCTACTATCCAAACTTTTTACACAAGATATGCAGAAGTTCTAAGATCTGGTAACAGAGAATGAGCTAGAATTTCTGGCAAATGTAACAGGTTTTATTTAAAGGTTTTATGTTGCATATAAAATGTAATGGGCCAAAGGGGTCTATAGAACTGCCAAACTTTAGTCATATATGACACATAGAATGACTAGAGACTTCTCATTCATTTGACAGCTTTAATGCTGAGGAATAAATTACATCACTGAAGAAGTGGATTTCACTCAACAGACCCATAAGTGACTACTGATTTTATTCTTGTTGATATTGGTAGAGTTAAGGCCAGCAGAGAATCGTAATTTCATTTCTCAGCATCTTTTGAAGCTTGAAAATTAATCTTTCTGGATAAGACTAACAGAAGAAAATCCAACCCTTCTTGAAGATTTTGGTGAAAATAATTTTGGTAAAATCAGTTATTCTGAAAGTGATCTCAAATGAAGCAATGTTTCCCACGCCTCCAGTATTATAGCATAAACATCAGTCTTCTGAGACCTTTTTTCCCTCTCTTGCTGCCAAGTCAGTCTGGCACAGTAGAGTGAGGAAACAGATTTGACTTCCAGACTTCTCAGAAATTGGCAATAATCCATCTCTTTACAATGCTTTTAGTACAATGATTTTGTACTGTCAGAGAAAAAGCTTTATAAATTATTTCTACAAGTGATAATTTTGTGATACATGAACAACTAGGTTGTTTTCTGGAAGAATAATTTTTAATTTGTCTTTGCCCATATGGGCTACAGCTGCATTAGTAAATGAAACAACTGAAGGAGAGATTTCTGTGTGCCAGAAATCCATTTTCTGTTGTAATGTCTTGACATAACTCTGGTGCTTGTACTCCCTCTCTTTAGTAGTTCCCTGACACACTTCAGGAGTCACCAGTGACTGTTCCCAAAGGGCATTTTGGATGGAATAAACATATTTTGAGGCTAATAGCAAAGTCATAATCTATAATAATATATTGGGTCTCATGGAGGCTGAATATCAGAGTGTCTTTTAGTTCTCCTGAATCAAGAATGTTATATAACATATGGGAATAGATTTTATGTAACCTGTGGGAAATAGATACCACACAGTATCACTTTTACACATGACACACATTAATATAGGAGATTAAAAATAATTTATTCTTCCAAATCCGAAGCTAGAGAAAACACTGTAATTACAGATAGCTTCATAGAAATAAAAGAGTAAATTGTGAAGTTTCATGGCTGGATTGAATCCACAAGGAGGATTTTGCAGAATGTATCACTATCATTGAAGAGAATCAGTTTTGTGCTGCCTCCAAATTAATTTTTTTTCTTAGAGTTATATTTACAAAAGAGTCCCTACCCTAAGATTTCTTTCTTCTTAGACTGATGCTTTTAATACAGTTTTAAAAGAATTACTAGAGACTTTACAGAACTTTACAAATATTGATGGATTTTGGCTGTTACTGGATGAATATAGCTTTTATTCAAAGGGCAAAAGGATCACAGAACTTTTCTGGTACTATTCTGTTAACAGATTGTTAATCTGCAGTAAATAATGCTTTCTCCTTCCTCACAGAAAAAAATTTAATATATAGCCTTTAGATACCTAAATCCATAGTCCATGCAAACAAATTCTTTCTTTCTATGCAAGCAAAAAACTGCCGTTTGTCATAGTGATAGCAAATTCTGTTGTAAAGCATGAGAACTTCTTGATATTCTCCTCTTGGAAATTATACAATAGAAATTACTCTATTAAACTATTTCAATAGTATGAAAGCTGGCTGCTCAAACTCAGAAAACATATTCAATGCTATACAGCAGTGATGAAAGGATTAAGTAGTGAAATAGCAGTGTTGATTATATTGTGTAATGCAAAAAATTTGCAACTTAATATGAAACATTTCCACCTGTAATAATTAGTAAATTGTATCTAAGGCTGAATTTCTTAGTAATCAATGAGGTCTTCCTAATTTCCCACTTAATTACCTTAATTATTTTTTTAAGTCAACATAACACAGCCCACATACACTCTTTAATTTCCTCAGTTCTGCTGAGGGCAGACTTTATTTAGCAGTCTGTTTCAATTGGAGGTGTTAAAAGTCCTGGATTACTTTCCATGCTCTAAAGTCCATAGAATTCCTCAGGATCCCGTCTGTCCTAGGTGTAGCACTGGAGGACAGGCTCATAGCAGGTTTTCTTAAACCCTGACTAGTTCAACTGCAGTTGAACTTGAAGTTGACTCTCTGTATGACAGACATTAACCCTTAAGAAGGTCCCTGTTTTTCTTAATCACGTAGTCCCTGTTTACCACTGAAAAGCTGACAGTTTCTTGTTTGGAATTCCAAAGATGTTCCTTTAAGTGACTAAAACACTTTAACTCACATTTTCAGATGCCTGAACTCATCATCTCTCTTTGCCAGCATTATCCATAGGTTTCTAAGGCATTGGCCTGACCCGCTTCATTTGTATCTGCAATTTTTTCTTAGGCTTCCAAGTAACTCAGAATGGTTTTCATCTTTTTCTCCTGCTTTATGCGGTTCTTCCAGGTCCAGCTCTTTGCCTTTTCCCCCCTCTTTATATTGGCAAGTATTTTCCTCTGCATGCTCTCCATGGAAACTAACCATGTGGTAGGGAGGTGCCCTTTGATTTATCAGTAGATGGGGTCGAGGGCCATCCTTCTGTGCAGTGCATGGGGGTTTTTAGTGGATCTGGTCACCATCTATGTGCATGGCTTGGACTTTCACAAGCATTTGAAATTTTAGCCTGTGGCACCCAGTTATATCCAAGAGAAACATAAATCACGACTGGGAATGCGGAGTTCATTGAAGCAGGGACACAGGACACCGTTTCTGCCTCCTGATGCCATGGAGTCAGCATGTGGCAATTCAGATACCACACTTTGAGCAGCTCTAAAGAAAAGAGGGGATGACAACTGTCATATAGTTAGTGGGAAATGGTTTCTCCCTTGCTTGCTTTGGAGAAGTAATTGCAATTGTCAGTCAGGGGGACTCTGAACAGCAGACACTGGTGCTGGCAAAAAAGCTGTAATGCCCATTTTCTGGTTCTAGTGGTGCGTGTTTGATGATGAAAAATAGCTAAAAAATATTTATCACATCTTCCAAAATAGGTTCCTGGGTTTATGATTGTGTTTTCACTGATTGTAAGATCACACAAGTACATGAGAGCTTACAAATCCAGAAAGTATATTTTTGTTTAATTTTACCAATCCATTCACAAAATTAAATTAGCTGCCTAATAGACAAACAAACTTGCTTGTGTTGCAAAGGATTCCAAAATCCCCCTCTTTCAAAAATAATGTAATCTTAACTGATTCCTTGTCTGTAACATCACATTGATAAGATGCTGGTTTTTGCCATCCTCAGGATTAAATACAGAGTTTCTCTTCTGACCACTCTTGGGCTCTATGAATCCTGAGCAAGCACTCAGCATTGCATATAATTAATTTCAGAACTGACTTGGGGTTTCCTGCATATACCTTTGAAAAAGGTTGTTAAGGACACTGCTGATGTCAGGCTTTCCTTATTGTCTTAGCTGCCTTTGGTGCAGGGGGAAGCAGTACTTGAAATGAGCCAGAGGGCTCCTATCAGAGTGGGATGGGAACTGTAATCTGCTTTCTGTGTTTTTGATATATCCTGACTTCCATATTAGCCCTGAACATCTCTAGCAGGCTTTGCAGCTTTCATTTACCCCTCACCAAATAGCATCTGTACTATTCAATGCAACTTCTGTTTGATTTTGTGTATATACACGAATATTTCATTGGCAGGGTCTTCTTTTAGTCAAAATAATTTTCTTAAATACTGCCTGCATTGTTTTATAGTTCTTGTTATGCTTCTTTTAATATAGAGTATATATATTACAGCAATGTTACATCATGTAACACTAGCTATACTCTCTATACAGTATTAACATGATACAAACAAGTACACTAAAATATGATTATATATGTAAAATGTGCTTTACAAAGTCCCAAAAAGATATCCAAATCAACAAGTTTGTATATTGTTCCCTTCAAACCCCTTTTTCCATGACAAGCAGTATGTGGTTTCACAGTGGTTTTCCTTTTGCTTGACTGATTCCTACAGGATGCTTCCCAACAGGCTAATTTCCCAAGGAGTAGCCAGTGCTGAGAAGGGGCTGTTCAGTGTTTAGGAATTACTGCCACAAACAGGAAGCGTTTCATGCTTTCTATTCACAGTTACTTGAGGAGGGAAAGGACATGGGGCCCAGGGCAAGAGCTACTTTGTAATAGGAAAAGAAAGCTGACATGGCTTTTGGTTACACCAGTTCATTGTGTTCCCTGTGAAAAGTAGGCATCAGTCAGGTCCATGGAATATTCAACTGGAATAGACTGCCTGCTCAATGAGAGAATGAATAAATTACGTGGTTTTGCTAAAAGTAAAGCGCTAAGAAATATATGCATGCAATATCAATGCATGTGGGAGGATACTATTTCATTCTAACAAAAAAAAAAAAAAAGGAAAAATACTGTTTGGGGTGAAAAGTAGAAGTTATATTTCATTACATTTCACCATCTCTGGGTTACAGCAATGCTACATTATTTCTGAGACAGCACCTCTAAAAGATATGTTGAGCTGCTTTAGGCAGTGTTCAGCCATGATGGACCATGCAAAGATAAGTACAGAAAACTGTGCTATTGCCCAGATCATTCATTCTATTGAAATAATTTAAAACAGAAAGGTAGTTTAACAACAGATTGATGATTATTGAAAATGCATCTCCTCAATTTCTGTATCAAGCAATGCATTACTTGAATCAGATTTCTAGTCACTTTTTTCAAGAAGGTGCCAAAGCTTGCTGCCTTTCTGCTGAATTACAGAAAGCTGTTACTTTTAAATAACTTCCTGTAATTTACCAGCAGGATCTGCTCAGTGACTGCTGCAGTCAATGTTATTTGCCTTTCTTTGTGGACAATGAAGCATTTCTCTTTCATGAGAAATGTTGAGCCTGACATCACCATGTAGTGATTGAGTTCTGAGTGCTTAAATTGTAATATATTTCTTTTTTTTCTTTCTTTTT
Organism: Petroica traversi; assembly: GCA_025920805.1. Lineage (NCBI taxonomy): Eukaryota > Metazoa > Chordata > Aves > Passeriformes > Petroicidae > Petroica > Petroica traversi. Next base: position 4,760,939 of record JAHLSL010000038.1, read on the forward strand.
TTCTCTTCTTATTTTCTTTTTCTTTTTCTTTTTTTCTTTTTTTTTTTTTTTTTGAGAAGATGGGAAATTCTTATGCTGGTCAGCTCAAGACAACACGGTTTGAAGAAGTGTTGCATAATTCTATTGAGGCCTCTCTCCGCTCAAACAACTTAGTTCCCAGACCAATCTTTTCTCAGTTGTATCTGGAAGCTGAACAGCAACTATCATCATTGGAAGGTAGGAAATAATGGAATTTCTATCTCTGTCAAAGACAGATCTGCTGTTTGCTCAGCCGTGGCTCACCATACACATTTTAAATCACAATATGGATGCACATAAAGGTTTTTTAAAATTATTTTTTATGATCTGAAAATATATACATATTAGAATTGGATTAAAAATACAAACTACACTGTCTTTTATTTTTGACAGAATTAAGCCACTTGCTGAGATTCATCTATACACATAAATTGAAGTTCTAGGAATTGTTCCATTACATTTGTGGAGAAGTCTTTGTAGATTTGGAATATAAATCTGTTATCCTATAATTTATTATATACTGCTGAAAGTCACACAGTAAATGGTAGAAAACACATAATAGACTTATAAAACATATATGCTAAGACTGATTTTCAACGTGTATATATACAGCAGAAATATTTTTTAGCTTTAGAGATGGTTTATAATTACTTCAGGCATAATATTTGTAATTATTCTGTGGTTGCAAAGATACAAATTTGAATGTGTACTCTCACAAACCGTGCAGAAGTTGGTATTTAACGCATAGGATTTCTCACTGAATTTGTGTGTGTGCTTACAGAAGTCTGCTTTCTCAGTTCCGTTTGCTCATTCTTTTTTTCTTGGAAGCAATGTAGTTTAAATAAACTGTTTGGATCTGATAAGCATACTCATGATGCCGTTTGGTGTTTGGTGTCTGTTATTTGTAGTGGTCTCATGGTTTCCAGTGAATTTACTGGTGTGTGCATAGCATTGACATGGTGGTGTAAGGTTATGTTTAACAATTTGATTATTGAGTCATTTCTAAATAAATGTTGAGGGTGGGGTTTCATGTCTTTTGTCTGCATCTACTTTCCCTGTCATACTTTGCTACAGTATGTACAGTAGTGAGAAATGCATAAAGGTCCACAGTAACACTTACACACACACACAAAATCAGGCCAAGGAGTAGTAACAGATAAAAATATTTCACACAGATTAAAGTATTTTCTATTGCCTCACAATGACAGCTGTGGATATTTATTTGAAAAAAAATCTGCTCACACATCATTAGTAATTTCCTTTTTTTTTCTATTTTTTTGTCAATATAGCACATAACAATGAATATACATTAATTGTTTAAGTATGCATGGTACTTATTCCCTGCACAAAGCGATCCTTCTATCAAACCCTTCCATAAGGATTTCATAAACTTCCATGGCAGCTGTGATGTCATGAAATTGATTATGACATCAATTGGGAAAGATGCCACAGGAGCAGATGCATTGTTCAGGAACAAAAGTGCAATTTCACACTTCTGTAGTTTCTTTCTTTCTTTCAAGACTTTCAAAGAACTTTGCAAACCTTGAGGGGCTGATTCTGTGTTCCTTGCAGTTAATGGAAATAGAATTGAAGTGTAATTAAAAGTCTCATAACAGCCTGGCAGAGAGCATTCCTTTCATGAAAGTTTCAGACAAGGGGAACTCTGAAGGGACCTATAATAGAGTGCCTCCCAGGTTATTTCTCAGGTGGAAGAGGTCTTCAAGCTGCTCTTATATACTGCAGCCTTGTCATAAATTGAATCTTCCACTTCTAGCTACATGAATCCCTATGCTCTACAGACCAGGAGGCACCTGAAGCAGAGAGACATCCTTGGGGGCTTGTGCAATGCTAATGAAACCCTTTACAAGTGGCAGCAGCTCATGCTTGGGTACTTTCTCTTTCACTCTTTTCACTTTTCAACTGAAAATGCAGTAGCTCTTATTTCTAGTCTCAGGTTCTATTTTTTGTTTCTTTCTTAAATCACCTATTATGGTTGAAGAAACCTCACAGTTTACCTCTGTCCAAAGGGGAAATAAAACACATCTTGTTCTGTTTACATTGTCTATCTATACATTCCCATTTTCTCCCTTTTTATCAATTTTGCCATCTTTTGGATCTTCCACTGTGTTTATTTAATACATAAAAAGAAAAAAGGAAATAGGTCACTTTTTTTCCTTAGTTACATTTTTTTGCAGGTTAGCAAGCTGGGATGGCTCAGCAAAGGCTCCATAAGTGTCAGAGCTGGCAGAAAGAGGAAGGAAGGTAGGAATTTCATGTCTATGAGCAAAGGGAAGGAGAGGAGAGACAGACTCAGCCCTTTTGCACTGCATTTGGATCAAGGTCATGTTATAACACATAATTTACCCTTTACTTAAATGGCATAGATGAAGAGTTTCACTTTTCTCTTCATTCAATTGCATCATTTTTGTCTTTAGACCATGCCCTTAAAACAGTTGTGTTTAGTGTTCTGTTCTTAGTTGTGTGCACCAGGACTGGAGCTTAATGTTCGGAGTTTGAAAGTAAACATAACCTTTAAATCCTCTTCTAGATTGGACTATAAATCTTTATGACCTTGACAGATAAATCTTCAAATTCCAGATTTACTTTCTACTCCCTATTTCTCATTTATCCTATAGTAGTTGTCTAGCTGATTGTATAGTAATTTGTCAATAAAATAAAAGGATATTCTGAGGAGGGTCATAGGAAGGAAAAGAGAAATCCTTGATGGTATCCTATGGGTTTCTGAGTACCTGATTCGAAGTCAATTGAAGCAAAGAGAGTATGTCCAGTTGATGCTGGGCTTTGGATGATGACTGCACTACTTGACTGTTTTTCTGTTTCAACACTAAAACCTGGATCAACAGAGTAATGTCAGTGCCTAACTGCTCTGTTACTGGCCCAAGCACAAACGGCTATTCAGCTTCCTGCTGATCCTCAAGTACCTGCAGCCCTTCACCACCCAGTTTTGCCAGTGGAAGCTCTTTGTGTTGTGTTTCCTGCAAGTGTGCCCCTACAGACATATAGAAACCTACAAGCCTGAGACACAAACCCCACAGGCTTCACTTAGTACTTGTGCACTGTCTCTGTGCTATGTGAAGTGTTCCTCTGTCCTGTCTGTAGAAGTGTTTTCCTCAGTTAATTGCTCTCCCCTCCTTGCCACATTTGTCCCATTTGCCATGAGTGTATCTGAGCCCTTGAGGAGATGGAGCCATGGGTCAGTATGTTTTGCTGGAGCTGTTGCATCATGCATGAAAAAAACATTATGCTTTGGGTGAAGAGAAGGAAAGAGACAGTGTCTAGCTGAAGAGGTGAAGCACACAGCAATAAAGCCCTCTAAACACACCTAAAGCCCTCTAAAAATTGAGGCTTGTATTGTGTATTATTCCTCTGCAGCATTCAGTATTGCCTCCATAGTGCCTCCTGGACTGGCACAGTCCAAGCACAGGCTGGTGTGAATCATCTTCCTGAACATCTATCTTTCCTTGATACTGTAATGTACAAGTGCATTACTTGGAGCTCTGGATTCTGGTAGGAGACAGACAGGCTGAGAATTAGGTGTTCTTGTTGTGGCATCATCTGTGATGAAACTAGTTTCAAGAAGGAACTGTTTTTTCAGTGTCCTGTACAAAATCAAGGACATGGTCAATACCTAATTAATAAATTCTGTATTTGGACTGTAGCCAGGACATTCTACGGTGCCAAGAAGTAAAACTTTGGGTTTTATTGAATGCTGATATTATAAACAAAGGATACAGTTACACTGTTTTGATCAGCAAGAGTTCAAACATTAGAAGCTAGTCCCCTAAAAATTGTGGACTTATCTTAAAATCATGTGAATTTTAGAAAATAATAAGTTGAGGCTTCTTTTTATTTGTCCTTTAGTGTGTTTTACTTTCTCAGATGCAGTTGAGTGATGCTTTTGAAATTCTTTTGCACAGGGGCTAACATTTTTATTTTCTTGGTGACAGACATTCTATCATAAGCATGACTAGAAGTTGGAGCTTTAAGAACAACAATTCTCAAGAGTTGGCAACAGTAAAGTCATTGTCAATAGGAGAGAATCCAGTTTGTTGTAATACTTTCTGTAACTGGGTCACCCAGTCCACTCAGTGGCTTGTTGCCAGCATTTCTGTTGTCTAAGTCATTTATGCTATGATAATTTGCAGCAGGCAGCAGAGCAGATAATGAGGAAGAAGAAGAAGAGGAGGAGGAAGAAGAAGGCTCAGAATCAAGTAGTCCTCCTGTTTCTTACCAGATGAAGCCTCCCCCAGAAGGATGTTGCACTACTGATGGTAAGAGTACAAGCTGTGCTGTCAGAAGCATTTGCCCTGCTGAAAAGGGTAGGATTTGGGCTCTTTCCTCTATAATTTGTCAGAATGAGATAATCTATATGATATAGAAATCCTAAAAATATTGATGTTCATTACCTGCTAGATAAAGCTGGATTGATTTCAGTTGCTCTTCTATTTGACAAGGTCTTTGTTCAGTGTCAGATAAGCATTTGTGTTGGAATGCCTGGCACAAGGACAGAACTTCTGTTCTCTCAGGCAGTGTAGCCTTTCAAATGTCGAGTTTGCAGGCATGACATTTGCTAAAATGAGTATGATAATTCTTACTGCTTTATCACCACTCTTTTCTGTTTAAAGTGTACCTTATTTCATGAAGCTGTAAAAAAATACTTGAAAATCCAGGAAAAGCAGGTGAAATTCACCAGATTTTGAGAATTATTTTCTCAATTTTTGAAGGTCTGACCTAAGTTACGCTGATAGTGATGAGTCCCTTAAATATGTAGATTACAAACTGCTACCAAGAGAAACTTAATTGTACATTTTCAAATTTTTGTTTATTTATGGCTAACCAAAATGCAGGGAAGAAAATTATCTTTTAGTATGGCCTTGTTCTTAGGCAGTAAAACTTTGTCTTTCATTAAAAATGAGGGAAGTCCTTTAATGAAGAAAATTGTAAGCAGGAAACAAAAATGTCTTGTCAACTTAAAATAAGTCAAATTGATTTTTTTCTAGGTTTTTGCCAGGCTGGTAAAGATTTGAGACTGGTTTCAATTTCCAGTGAACATATTGAGGTGCCATCCGGATTTTTACTTGTTGGTGCCAAGTCGCCAAATTTACCTGATCACCTGTTAGTGTGTGCTGTGGATAAAAGATTCCTGCCAGATGACAACGGGCGCAATGCCCTGCTGGGTAAGTGTCTGACTGCACTAAGTGGGTTCTTCTGAGGTTTCAATTAATAGCTAATTGTTTCTTGAGTTCAACAGATCTTATTTCTAATCCATCTCTACAGTAAAGCTCACAAGTCATGCACAAGAAGATAGCAAGTCAGAGCTGGCTGTGTTTGCTTTGGAAAGATAAAGAGTGAGCCACTTCATTAGAGATGCTTCATCACCTTCTGTCCATTAGTCCAAGGCTAAAGTCATTACCTGACTGGTGCACGTCCGAGTTGCTGAAACTGCCTATTGGTAACTGGACTGGTTAAACCACTGCCTGTCTCTGCTGTAGCTTTCCAAATGAGGATGTGTACAGACTGTAGGCTATCAAATGGAAATCTCAGGCTCTTATATACAATAATAGCTTAGACTACAAAAAATGATGACCGTTTCAATTTAACTCTGACATGGGGATAGTATTCTCCACTGTGTTTGAACAATAGTCTGGGTTCTGGATCCTAACCTATGACTTTTTGCTGTCATCACAATATAAATAAATATGAAGGATTATAAGTTGAAATTTTTCCTATATGTGCAATCATTTAATAGTGTGTGCTTGAAAAATATTGTTAGGAGGATGCTTCAATTTATTGCATTTAGTCTACTTAAAAGTTTAACTTCTGACATAAAAATAGGTCCTTCTATCTATTTTGATTATAGTCTTTCTGATTGCCATCAAGCCAAATAGGGAAGATCTGAAATCATGTGAATTAATTAAATTAATATTAATTTTATTAAAATGGAATATTTTTTGTATTGGGAAAGGTGGTGTGTAATTGGAGGGGGAACTCATTTTGCAATCAAACGCTCTCAAATTCGTATATTTTGTTTTCATAGTTAACCAAAAAAATGATGCATCATATATTTGTGCACCAGTCTGAGCTTTAAATAGCAAAAAGGAAACATTTCCCAAGATGTTTAAGAGGTTTTTTCCACAAACACTGAGGGATATGACATGAACTCAGATGTTATCTCAGTTTAAGCAACTCTTCAAGGCATTTGGGTTGACAGTGGAGTGTGAAGGTGCATAATGTGATTCTATGTACAGTAATTTCTTTTCCTATGTGATCTTGTAGAGTTGGATTGGTCACAGTGCATTTGACCAGTGATTGTAAAAGAATTAGGAGGGCTGTAAATCACCCACGTGTTGTCATTTTGAAGATAAAGACAGGAATGTTGTACCACTCAAGTCATTCAGTGCTAGCACTATTAACAGCTTAAGCTCCTTAGGCTGTTAGCAGAGAGGAAGTAGTGTATTTGTTAATTGCATGCTAAACAAGAACAGAAAAAGGCAACAGGAACATAATTGGGAGGGTTTTATGCTGCTTGCATCCTCAGTTTGCTTATTTAATACATTTCAGTTTCCTGAAACCATTTAAATGCTTATTTTTGACTGGTGTTACACACTTAAACCCCAGTTTAAGTGAACCACATTATTCTGCAGTGAATTCTAGTAACTCTGTAGTATGACTTTTATGTATTCTACAACAAGCTTAAATATAAAAGAATTTGCATACTTAGAGGTCCAAAGTCTTCATCTGGAAGCTGGAGATAAAATAAAGTTTCTGGTCCCCAATCGAACGAAAAAAATTATGTATCATAATTCATAATTTAATAAAAAAATAGTAACATACTATACTATTTGTACAATAGATCATACTGTGGATAGAAATTATTGTTTGATTCAGGTTGTCATATGCCAGTCAAATCAGGGGAAGTAAAATTAGAAGCAGACATGAGTAATCTCGTGGTTTCAGACACATTGTGGTATACAAAACAGAACCATTATTGCTCTAAATAATCTATTAATGTAGCACAGTGATCTCTGTCTGGCAGTAGATTTAATTGAAAACAGATCATACGAAGAAAGGAAACTATTTAGTGTCTTACTTTTCAAGACAGCATAGAAGCCTTAAATTTGGTATTCTGAGTTTAGACAGTACTCTGTCAAACATGTTGGCCTTTTGAAACAGCATGGAAAGTGGTCCCTTCAAGCCTTTGTAAGTTTGGAGCGAAATTGAATTTGATTAATTTTGATTTGAAATTAGCTCTTATGAGTCAGAGGATATCCCCCACACTTTTAGTAAGGCTTGTTGGTGATAAAGACACATGATTTGTAACCCTTCAACCTCAGTGGGTTTTTTTTGCCTAATTTCATGCTTTTTGCTCTTATTATACTGTATTTTGTAAGGCAGCTGTTACTCAGTACTGTTGAGTTTTTTCAAAACACTTTCTTTGAAGAGAGAAGACACCAATGAGTCAACCAATAGTTTCCTGATTTCTTATGGTCTGCTGCATATGTTTGTGAAGGTGTCTGTGGATTGTACAAAAAGACCAGAAGAAAAAGCAGAAAATGATTCAGTAGTTTCAGGGCCAGATTTTGACTTATGATCTTGTTCCCATTTGGGGTTGTTGGTATTCCTCTGGAGCATGTGCCATTTTATTGATAATGCTACTAAGTTGTCCCATTATCGAGGCAGATGTGCTTATGATTCGAAAGTCTTTTCTGTGGGAGGTTGTTTTGTTTTTTAGTGTTTACAACTGATGTATTATTCCATAGGAAGAAAACTTCAACAGTTTCTGGAAAAGACTGTATTTTTGACTAGCAAAATGTTTTCTGCCTCTAGGAATGTTCCTCACATGATTCTGTTAATCATGTTAGATCACAGGTTTAACTGCTCTCCAAAACAGATTCAGGTTTTTGCCTTTAGGAAGTTGTTTCTTGGGTTTAATGCGACTTAAAGGAATGCTTAGATGGAGGAAGTGATCTGTGATAGTGAGATATTTATTGTTTCCTAGTTAAAGCAGCTAACATGTATCACTCCCAGTGGTTTTTTTTCTCTTCTTGTTTTGGTTTTTTTTTTAGTTCTCGCTCTTCTGGAGAGTCTCTCATGATAAACAAAGCAGCTATTCACCCATCATTTTCCAAACAGCTACCTACTTTCCTAGCAGGGAATCCTTTTTTTTCCCAGCGGGTCCCTGAGGTCAGAATGACAGAGGAAAAGATTAGTTTGCTTGCATTATAAGCTGTATAATGCGAGCTGTAAGATGAAAACCTTGTAGTATAAAATACTGTGACTGCTTCTTATAAATATGCAATGATCTCTTCGGCTTTTGTAACACTACTGAGTTTCCATACAATGGAGCTCTCCAGCTCAACCATATTGATTTTATTCATTTTTTAAACTTAGGACTTCAATCTTCAAATTGAGTGGTACTGAGTAGGTGGGAAAACCATGGAGCACTGTCAGTGTTTGTGTGCCTTTTCCTGTGAGTAGAACTGAAAAGAAAAAATACTTGTGGTGAAAAGCTGAAGATAGAATCATTCGTTGTTTAAGCAAGATGAAAACTTGCCACCAAAATATTAATGTTAATTAAAAGCCTGTTACTCATTTAAAAGAGAAAAAAGAAGAAAGTTTTCTGCCACTTTATGAAAGATTTGATTATAAAATATTGATTCGATGTTCTTCCATTCCAAAGTCCCTTCTTTATCCCTGCGACAAGCTCACTGTTGATCCAAAGGAACCATTTTATCAATGAGAAGGTAGGTCAGGTTTCATAACCTTTTGGTCCAAAGTCCTTTTTCAGAGCACAAGCTCCCTGCTGTAGAAGAGTTTTTTTAAATTATGGACGATTTATCATGTGATGTGAGCAAATTCAAGCAAATGCATATGATAAATCACAGATACAATCAAACACCTTCTGATTAAACAAACTTCAGAGGAGAAGAGCCTTCAGTCACAACTGAACTGAGCTGGGTATGAACCAATGACCTAAAGGTGAAAGGCTTTTAGCCCCTAAACTCCAGGCATTGATTTCTAATTCTCTTGTGAAATCAATCCCATGACATAGATATATTGAGTCCCCTTATGGCTGCCCCAACTCCCCTGACCTTTGTCCTCCCTATAATATATGGAAGAATATTTAATGCAGCTTGTTTATGAAACAAGCAGTCCCCTCTCTCAGCTGCTGCCTTGGGCCATGGCATGAACAGGGCATTCAGAGGAAGATGATGAAATGTTTGGGTTCTCAGCGTTACTCAATCTGACACGTAAAATGCTCCGAGCAGGGGTGGCAGAGCCCTGCAATAAGAAATGACTGAACAGCATTTTATTGCACTGGAGCTATAAGTGCATGCTGTGTTCTATCTGTGGTGTCATGGCTGAGCTGCTTTAATGAAGCAATGGCTGTCACCAGAGAGTGTCAGTCAGAGGGAATGGCATGGAAAAGGGTTGGCAGAAGCTTTCAAGAAAGTCTCTTGCTAGCAAGAGAGTTTCGCTCAGAGGGACTGGAGAAACTTGACTTAAAGGAAAATTTAAAAATAAATTTATAAAATGTCCTCCAAGGGCTTTTCAAAGCAAGTTTATTAAAAGTTATTAACAACAAGACAATTTAGATGTGTTTAATCCTTCTTAAGCCTCACCTGTATGCTATATAGGGAGTAAACTAATTTTCCAGTAGATGCTGCAGAAGGTTTTTTCAGGTAGAAGTTCTTGCTAAATCTGGTTCAGAAAGGTGTAATTTACAAAAGTTTTCTGAAAATCTAAAATCCAAATGTTAAGATTTTATGTCCACTGTCCAACTTGGACTGAACAAATACTTCAACATTTGGCTTTCTCAAGTTGCTGGACACTCCCAGCAAAATGATCAAACCTAAAAAGTGAACTTTTGGAAAAGAGTAAATTTGAAAACATGTGTGGTCTTGTAAGTGGCAACCAGGCAAAAATTGCAGTGCTGCTGCTGTGGTGCGCTGTGTGCTGCCAAATACACAGGAAGTTTTCATTTACTAGCAAAAGCATTTTTCATGATTTCTTAATTGGCATAAAATGCATGCAAACTCTAGAGCTTTTGCCACATCCGTTCTAATTTTGTTTCCTTTTGTTGTTGCTTTTATTGCAGCTACTCAAGGCTCTGTGATGTTAGACAGATGCTTTTGTGCTGACTGATATAACGCAGGGGATTCTGCAGAGTCATGACTTGTCCTGATTTTATGAGTCACAATGACTTTTATCATCCTACTGACTAGGATCAGAGAGATAATAGGCAGCTTTCAATGGTTGTTAGCCTCTTGTTCCCATGGATACCTGACCAATTTCCACATCAAGTTTAGTTTTTAATAAATTCTTCTGAACCTTTTGAAAACTAATGAAAGTGCTCAGGTTGAAAACCAAGAAGCAGGTGTTTACAGAGCATTATGTTTCAGTGCTTGTACTTTACAGAAAGAAAAAAGTATTGGCCATTAGTTTGTAAATTTAATTTGTTTGAGATATATGATTGAAATAATAAATTTCATAAATGGCTTTTAATTTAATTTACCATATTATTGATCCTTTATTCCAGTTTTTTCCTTTCAGTGGTATTGTCCATGTTACATGTAACACATTTCCTTTATTTTTGCCATGTTTCAATTCACTGAACGGACCCTTTTCAATTCAATTCCTGTTATTACACATAAAAATGTGCACTACATATGATTAAAATGAAAGAAAACATCATACTTTGGTTCATGTGTAGGGAATGGAGAGAAAATTTCCGTGGGCAAGGTTACTTTTTACTTGTTTAGTGTAGAATATTAATAATAATAATAAGTATTTTCAGACAGTTGCATTAGTCTGATAGAAGATTAGGAAATACTTTGTAAAATGGACGAAAAAAGAAAGACTCTTAAGGCAGCTGTGTGAGCAGTGCCCTTTATTTACGGTGCTAATGACATCAGCACCATGAGCCCCTTGTTGAGGCTCAAGCTGTGTATCTCAGAATGAGAGGAAATGGCAGTATCCCTGGAAATGCCCCATCAAACCTGAGTACAAAAAGCTTTACGGGGAAGGACTCTGTCTCTGTTGTGTCTATAAAGTTGCAGACACTTTGTTCCTGTAATCATAAATAGTTTCAACTGCTGTGAAGTGGTGACACAGTCCAGCCATAATTTGACAAAGCTATTTTAAATTAATAGCCCAGGAATTCTTTAGTATTTTTTCCTCACTAAAATAGCATCTGTAGTAGGAACTTAGTACTTAAATGCATGTAGATCTATTTAAATATAGTAGGTTAAATATACTTAATGTCTTGAGACTTAATTGTACATTTCATTGAATTGAGTGAAGTGAAATTCAGTGAAATTGAATGATATGTCAATGAAAACTGAAAGAGAAGTGAAGCACATTCGTGCTGTGGTGATGAATAGGGCTGAGGTTAAGCAATTGACTCAATGCTCTTCAGTCAGAAACTTTTCACAGGTAGGTAATAAATTGGAATTGTGACCTTTTTCTGGTGGGAGGAAATTAAAAATACGGCCCATTTTATTTGTTTTTTAAACGTGGGGCTATGTTTTTGCAGTCTGTTATCTGAAGTGTAGTACACTTTTTGTACAAAGTGCAAATATTTCTTTTGAGGAAAATGTTAATAAAAATTTCACTGTGAAAAAAAACCAACCAAAACCCCAAAACATAAATACAGGCGTTCCTCTGGAAAGAGTAATGTTTGAATGTTATTAATAGTGACACACCTATCTCATTGGATTATGTGTATTGTTTATTTTATCAGGCTTCTCTGGCAATTGCGTTGGCTGTGGCAAGAAGGGTTTCTGCTACTTTACAGAATTCTCAAATCACATTAATCTTAAACTGACCACTCAGCCCAAGAAACAGAAACACTTAAAGTATTATCTGGTCAGGAATGCACAGGGAGCTCTGACCAAAGGATCTGTAATCTGCTGGAAAGGGGCAGGTAAGATAATGAAGCTGTCTTCCTCGAGCTCTGGTTTTCATCATCCAAGCCTAGCTATCACAGGGACTGGTGTCTGTGTAAAGCCTAAGAGAGATCATTTGTGAGACTCTTCAAAGCCAGGTGACTGCTGGAGCAGCTGTAAAAGCCATTGTCTGACCTAATATGAGCCTGGTGTGTCTGAAGACATTGGTTCCTTCATTCCAAGTGCTGTAGCCTCTAAGCAAGTCATGTATGAAATTATCAGAAAGATAAAGAAGGTTCTTTTTTCTTTGTTAAGAGTTCAGAGGCCGGCAGTCTTCAACCAGTACCTGCTCAAGCACCTTGTTCCAGCTGCCAGAAAGTTCAGGCCTCTCAGGAAGCACCTCCAGTGAGCCCCTGCCAGCTGCAAATCCCAGTGCTCCAGCTGGGACTCAGCAAACAGGTACTGCTTAGAAGGAAAACACCCCGGGGTTCCACTTCCACTTAACCCCTCTGGGCTTGTGTATCTGGGTGTACTTGTGTGAAAGCAAAGACAAACAAACAAGTAGGCACACTGCCTAATAAAACAAGTTGAATAGAATTAGAGATCTATCACAAACAAAGAAAGAAATTATACTTTGAAGGCTTTTCACCGTCCATTTTCTCCCGTCAGGTTTATGTATAAAAGGTTAGCAAACAGTAAATAGGTGTTCTGTAGGTTGCTCACAGCTAAACCAAACCAAAATGTTTTAAAACATTTGCCCTTACTTCTAAAGTGTTTTTCCAGCTGTTGCTTGTCTGGTCACAGATGACAACTGTTAAGGAATCCAGTGTAATTTTAGCTTTTTTGTCTGATCCAGTCTACTTTATGCTATGACCAGCATCCTTTTCAAAATAGACATTATGTGGGCATCAACTTAAAAGCTTGTGAATTTTTTCTTCTGCTGAGAAAAACGACTTTAATATTAAAAAACAAACTAATGGTCAATATCTGTAACTTTCTTTCTATTAAAAATTCTCTCTGAGACCTTTACTTTTCCATTAACTTGACATAAATGAAAGGTGATAGATGACAGAAGCTGGAGTGATCTCTCAGAGCTTCTTCATAATGAAAACAGCTCTTTGTTGTCTTGTGACTAGTACAGGTTTTTCCTGGGTTTTTACACAGGGGAGCTGAAGCATATCTGTGGTGGTTATATTCTATTTTCTTCTATAGAAGTCCATTAAATAGTTGTGATCTGGAATACTGGTGCCCTTCAAGAACAAATCATCAATTTCTTTGTAATAACAGATTGCCCTTTTTTCCCCCCTCAGATGTTACAAAAAAGCTGCATTAATTACAAGCATATTAGGCTTGAGAACACCTCACCTTTTTTTTTTTAATGCAGCATAGTTAAAAAATCTTAGAAAGAGAAAGATTGGGATGGAGGCTTAGTAAATTTTAAACATCTCTCTTTTGCCTGGTTCTTCAGTAGACTTTATGTAAGATCCAGGGTCATGCAAAGAAGCTACAGCTTCTAACATATGCATTTGATTGAAGAATCAGATTTTGCCCAGGCACTTAATTTGGAGTAGGAGGTCAGAAGTGGCTTGTTTCATTCAGCATTAGATTCACTCTTGAGCAGATCCCAATGGCTCTATTAAAGTAAATGATGAAATGATTAGTTTGTTATATCAACTGAGGATCTTGACCTAGAAATATTTAATATAAATACTTTGGGCTTTTTTTTCTTGCCAGCTGCAGCCATAGATCACATCCCTTCAACAGCCGCATTCAGCTCAGCAGTTTACAATGGCAAAGAGTCACCTAAACAACAGTTGATGAAAAATAACCTGTCTGCTCTGACAAGACCTTCCATCTTAGGTATTTGTATGGATTTGTTGTTTAATGATCTTAAACTCTATGTATAACAGAAGCATTGAACAAATTATATCATGAATGTAATTTCCTGAATGAATATTAATTCCCTTCCAAGTCCTTTCTGCCCACAACACTGTTTTATGTATTAATTTCCAGGAAAAAAAATCTCTATATTTTCAGCCACAGTTTTGTTACAGTTCATAATATTAACTGGATTTTTCCTCATATTTATAGTTCATTCATTTAATAGAGATACAGACCAGATTCTGAATCCAAGTTCTTAAAGAATGTGTCAGTTTGCATCGATTTCATCAACAGATTTTTTGAAGGGAATTAAGAAATATTTATAAGTAATCACTCATGGGATGATTCCTGTGTTACAGTTCACCTTGGGATGGAGAACTAGACTTTGGCAACTGGCTCCAAACTCAAGAAACTGTCCTCATTGTGGCCTTATTATCATGATCTTTGTTAATTGTTTTCTGTCAAACCGTGTCACTGGATTGTTTAAGGAAGAAAATTAGTTTTCACTATGGCTAGAAACGAACTGTAGCTCTATTTTAGGATAAGTCTTCCCATGTTTCCCTACATCACAGACAAATTCTCCTTCACTGCCCGTTCAGGCTCTTGTTCTCTTTTTTCCATGCAGCAGTGCTTTATTGCACATTGTATAATTCATTTCAGAAGGATTAATTTCACATATCAACGTATCTGCAGGAAAGAGCACAGCACTGTCAAATAAAAATCCTTTGTATTGCTCCCTAAGTATCTTGTGACTTTGTCCCATCGCCATGCCAGGAATCCAAGTGAAAGGATGAGCAGCACAAATGGCCAAAGGCTGCCCTCGCGTGGTAAAAGTGTAGGGACAAAGTCATTGGAAACCTGTGTTAGAGCGTCTGCAAGAGAACAGTCTTCTAGGTCGGAAGTCCTCGGGCTTATATTTAATTTTAATTAAAAAAAATTTCAAAATTAAACCCACACCTTTTATATTAAATTCTTATGTTGCCTCGAATTTTATGTGGGACTAACTCTGTGGGACAAGGAGGTATAACCTTGGCAGGTATAACCTTGGCAAGGTGAGGCAGGGTTATGACCTCTGTGTAGTTATGTCCAGAAACAGAAATAGCTCAATCCTCCAAGTTTCTGAGCAGTTCCTGGGGGATCATTGATTCTCAGTAATTAGAAATACTTGATATTAGTGGAAGCTCATCTTTCTAGGAGTTTGCAGGAGTGCACAAGGAGACTAAAATGATGAAAGAGAATTAAAGAAATTAGTCATCAGGATCTCCTATAGAAACTGTGAGAAAGTTTTTTTACAGAAAAAAAAAGTTGAAACTATATATTCAGGAGGAATGTGTAGAAGTAGTTTGATAGGCGTTAATATGAAATAAGTGATTCTGTGATTCTGTAACATAAAAGCAAAGATGGAATCTGCAAGAAGTGGCAAAAATCCAGTAATTGGGAAAATTGTTGAAAAGAACTCAGATGTTTATTACCATTAATCTGAAACCCTTGGGAATATTATTTTTCAATAAGTTGCATGTAACACTGTGTCATATGTTCTTAAATAAAAGGAGCAAAATGTCCACAGTCTTGACTTCAAAAAATTAATATTGTTAAGGATTCTTAGTATGTGTCTTACTGTACTTATAATCTATTTTTCTTAGTAGAGAAAAAGCATTGGTATGAGATAAGTATAAGGTATAAATCTGGATAATTAAGAGTTCTTTGCACCAGAAATTTCCAAAAAAATTAAGCAGGACACAACAAAGTAAAATAAACCACACAAAATTATTATATTCATAGACTTGACCTTTTCTACTACCGTACTCATTGAATACATTCAGTCTATCAAAATATATTGAATTACCATGCATAAACCTGTAGACATTTTGTTCTAATATTTTTCTGAAACATTCAGGCACATTAACAAATTCAGGGCCTCCAAAAAAGCGCCATAAAGGTTGGTCACCAGAATCTCCATCATCCACTGAAACTTGGAACTTGCAGCCCAATCCACAGGCTCCAAACAGAATTAAAAATGGTAAGGTATACCCAAAGTAATGATTTTGTTTGTTTCATTATTCAGAAAATAGTGGGGGAAAAGACCCATGCAGATTCATATGAAAGATACCTCTGTGCTCACCTAGATGCTTTATTTCCCTTGGTTTCTTTTCTTTGGTTCTGAGCCTTACTCTCCTTAGGCTCCTGTCACTGAGTCATTAAGAAATCCCAGCAGACACCTGGGTCTATTTTTAGACATCAAAAGACTTCGGAATATTAAAATTAGAATCATAACTCAGGTCTATAATAACAGTACCATCCATTGTTTCAATTATTTGTCATAATATTTTTGGCACTTGGATTTTATTGTCTAGATACAGACAAGAGTGACATGCAGTGAAATAAACAGTTTCCCCAAAATGTTTTCTTTTAATGTACTATAATTTACATTAAAATTATCATAAAGAAGTTATGCCTGGTAAACACTGAATCTTATTTTTTTCTTTCTTTTTATAGCAATAAAAACTGTTTAGAACAAGCGAAACTAAATAGATCACACAGAACTCACAAAGCATAATTACATGTGCACTGATAGCACATAAGTCTCTCTATTCATGCATTCACACCTGGAACTGTTTGTTTATATACAGTTCAAAATCTTTAGTTGCCTGTGGGATGTCCAATGTTGCAATGACATAATTAGTCCTCCAAGACACTTAGCATAATAGTGTGGGTTGTAGTAACAGGTCATGAGCTGTTTGATGGAGCCATAAAAACAGTTAAAACTGATAACAAATGTGAGTATAGGATGGTGCTGAATAACTTTTCTTTGAGGAAACCATTACTAGACCTGACTCCAGTAATTATATGTCTCAAATCTTAGATGGAGGAAGCCTGTCATCTTTACCCCATTCTGCTTTGGTGGGACCAGCCTCCTCTCCAATGGTGGGCTCGGGAGAGCCAGTCTCAGTTCCTGACAACTTACTGAAAATATGTAAAGCAAAACCAGTTATTTTTAAAGGTAAGCCCCCAACCCTACAACAAGGCCTCTTTTTTTCCCAATAGATGTAAAGATATATCCTACCCCTAAACACTAACACTATCCATTTTAAGAGATTGACTATTAAAACTGTCTAATGCACATATGGAAAATGACAAAATTAATGTGATGTGTACATACATTTATTTTGTAGGTCATGGAAACTTCCCATATCTTTGTGGGACCATTAATGATGTGATAGTGAGTCCTTTGTTGTACACCTGTTACAGAAATTCACAGTCTTTATCTAGAGCATATGAACAATATGGTGCATCCTCAATGCAGCCTATTTCTGAGGAAATGCAGCTGTTACTGACTGTCTACTACCTTGTTCAACTAGGTAAGATTGTTCTCATCCAGATAGACTACACTGAATATATTATATGCAGACAAATGAGAAGGGGAATAATAGGGCAGGACAGTAATAAATGATAATGTAATATTAAACTATTTCATTTGTAATTATGGAACAAAATGAAATAACTAGGTCTTGAAGGCCAGACAGATTGAATTATAAACATACAAACATAAAAGCATTCTGCTTTCATCTGATACCTCAGCAATGAAAATTAAAGGAAAAGAGCTGTAATTCACTGTTCTTGCAGACATTCTGTGGTTTAGAAATATTATGCTGAGACAGGCAGCACTCAACCTCTTAAATATTTCTAATTACTGGTACTCAGTTTCAAATTAGGGCAGCTTTATCTGGGTATCACAAAGGCATTTCAAAATGTAAAATTTGCTTCACATCTGCTAACGTCAATAGAGTATGCATGCAGAAATCTGAAGCATAGTTTAAAAAAAATTTTTTTAACTCAACAGTTTTGTTTAATTGTTTCATAATATTTCCCTTTTTCTTTTTTTCTTTTTTTTTTAGCTGCAGACCAGGTCCCTTTGATTGAGGATTTGGAGCAAATATTCATGCGTTCCTGGCGGGAATCTCACCTGTCTGAAATCCGTCAGTACCAGCAGGCTGTTCCCCAGGCCTTTCCCCAGGTGGCCAGCCAGATCACCCCAGTGACTTCAGCCCAGCTGCCCTGGCTGGCAGGGCTGGCAGCCAGCTCCTGTAATGACAGTGTCCATATCATTGAGTGCAGCTACTCCCTGGCTGAAGGGCTTTCAGAAATGTTCAAGCTGCTCATTGAAGGAAAATTAACAAAGACAAACTACGTGGTGATCATATGTGCCAGTAGGAACAGAGCCATTGATTCCTGCATTGTGATAACAGGTAATATCCCAAGGATCTATGTCCTTGCAAACCAGAGTAACTCAGTGCTGTGAGGGGTTTGGTTGGAGTTCCAGTAAGTGGCCTCACAAAGCAGTGCTTTGACCAAGCAGTAATGGGCTTTGATGAACCCAAGCTGACACTGTAAAGTTGGGTCTCTCCCCTGCAAACCACCTTCTGCTTACGTTGCCCATTTTCTCATCAAAGCATCTCAGCCAACAGAGCTACAAACATAAAATAGTGAGTTACAGTTCACACAGTGCATAAAGCTCTCCTGCTCCGTGCAGCTGGGCTATTACTGCAGAGAACCTTTCCTTAGCTTCTAAATATGATTTTTCATTGTCATTCCCTTCAACAACCTGTTGAAGGTTATTCTCACAATTAAATAATGGCCATTCAAAGAGTCATTATGATTGTAAGATAATTGGCAATTCCTTTCAATGTTATATAGTCTTCTTATATCCTACATCAACAAATGCTTTCCAAACTAGGAATGAAATACAAAGAATTATAAAGTATTAATCCATTTTACATGTTTCTGTGCGTATATGTGTTGGAGACATAAAAGGCTCATCTCTGCCATTTTTGTCTGTGTGGTATTCCTTTAGTCGTTGAGTATTTTTATTATGATTTAGAACATTTTGAACTTAGTGTTTTCAAAATTCCTTTTTTTTTTTTTTGTCTTTTAGGAAAGTATCAGGCAAGGGTTCTGTCTGAGAGCATGCTCAGTCCTTCAGACTACCAAAAAGAAGTTAACTATCAGCTGGTCACAGGGAAGGTGGAAACTCTGGGGTCCTTCTTTAGCACACTCTGCCCAGGTACCTAACAAGTTGTAAAGAGCCATGTTTCCAAATACCTGAAACTTTTAAGTATGTGAAAATACCTGTGCTCATTTCCTTACCACAAGCAAGACACTATAAGAAATGCATGAAAAATGCAGGACAAAATTGTGAAAGGACAGTTGAATTGAAATTCCTCCTAAAAGTGTCAGTTTCTAAAACTCATTGGTTTAATAAAAATAGGCCATAAAATAGCTGAGCATATTACTCTTAGCTTTGTAAATTCATCGTTATATTATGTAACTCCGTATCCATATGAATGTATAAATTCTTTTGCCCTAAGCATTTATACCAGAATAGATCAGAGCTATTTTATGAAAGGTAGGATTTACCCCTTCAACTTAATTTGAACTTGTCTGTGATGCCTGGGATAGAGAAGAAAATTGCAGAGAGACAGGGTTACTGGTTCATTTTTTAACTGAGTGTACTGAGGGTTACTACAGGCAGGATTATCTGGGGATAGATCAAGCCATGTGGAAAGTTAAATCATATCTCACAACTGGGGCAAATGCAGCATATTTGTCAGGGTTTATGGGATATCACAGTCTTCTTTGCCATTCACATCATGTTGGTAAATAGATCACAAGAACACTTCTAAATGTGCCATGATATTTTGAGTGGTTGCTCAAGGGAATCTCATTTTCCTTAAATCGTCTTGTAGTTATGTATTCTTTATTTTACATACTTCAAAGTATGGTTCTCAAAATCAAAGAGAACCATAGAGAGTCATAGAGAATCATAGAGTTCTCTGCTGTTGCTATTGTTTGAGCAGAACAAGTAAATGAGCTTCCTGAAAATAGTTGCCACCTCTATTCACTGTCCTGCTCTTCACAGGACAGGCCCTGCCTTTCTGAGCTCACTGCAGGCATGCTCAGACATCTTTTCATCTGCTAAGAAAATACTAATGCCCAGGTCAGGCATCTTGTACTGTCTGCATAGCTTTCATGTGTAAGTAGGGCCCCTGCTCTATAGAAATGGATATGTTTGCAGATAATGCAATACTTCAATAAAACATACCTTGCTAGCTTCAGCATTGTGTATAGCTATGAAAATCATGTTTTTCTTTTGGCTATATTAGAAATTATTTGTCTTTCTGTCTCTCAGAAATGTTAGACTTTTAAAAACGTTTATCAGGTTTTTTTCAGCTTTCTTGTAATCTTTGTTAGTGAACAGTATGTATCCATGGCCTGATCATAAACTAAGCCAGTTTCATGTCTTTGTTGTTGTTGGTTTACATCAGCGCCTTGAGGCTAGTTTTCTACCACATTCCATAAATTCCCTATCTGGTCTGCAGAGATGGTTTGTCATTCTCTGCTTTGGTTTTCATTTTATTAGTGATAGTCTGTAAAAACACATGCAATAGAAAATAACAGGAAGGTTCTAGTATAAAACAGCCCGTAAGCCAAGGTCAGGATAGGTAGCAAACATATATAAAGTTTAAAGATATACAAGACAAAATCAGTATGAAATGCATCTCTTATTAACATGGATGTTTATTCCACTATCCCTTTGATTTGACAGAGGGTGACATTGATATTTTGCTGGAGAAATTTTATCAAGAAAACCAAGGACACATCTCTTCATCACTTTCTGCTTCAGTGAATAAACCAACAGCAGTGAATGGAGTTGGAACAGCTGTGTGTACAAGTAAGGAGGATGTTCTGAAGAGGTAACAGATTAGGGCACTGGAGACCATGTTCTGGGTGCACAGTTAGATCCCTCTGGGCAGAGCCCTAGGCTCCTGAAGGCAAAGGCCATGATGCAAGCAGCAACTCATGTCTTGGAACATTCTTGGAATAAAGTGGATGTTCTATTTCATTCCACTGGGTATAATAGTGTTTGAAGCTTTAAGTTGTACTTCTGTGATAGCAGAACGCTATTCAAATTCACTTTTAGGTCTCAGAAACTTACAGGACCAAAAATACAGAAAGATTTCTTTGCATATGGATTTTCTTAAATGAACTCCTGTAAATAAGTAAAATACCTTAAAGAGTAGATCAATCATTGTTTGCTAGACTCTTAACATTTTGCATTAGATTAGACTTTGGGCATGTATCTAAACAGAATTTTGCCTTTTTCCAGGTTATGAGATTGAGCGACATCAAATTCGTCCATTCCAGCTAGCAGTGGCTCAGAAATTGCTGTCTCATATTTGCTCAATTGCTGACTCCAGCACTCAAAATCTTGATTTGGGTTCCTTCGAGAAAATAGATTTCTTGATTTGTGTTCCACCCTCCGAAGTGACTTATCGACAGACTTTGTTTCATCTCTGGCACTCAGGTGCTCATAAGTTAGCTTTATTCTAGATTTACAGGACATTCTTAGATGTATTCGTATCTAGAAATACTGACACTTGTTCCATTCTCTTAGGTATTTTATTAGAACTTGGATTAGAAAAGGAACATCTTACAAAGCAGAGAGTGGAACAGTATGTTATGAAACTAGATGCAGAAGCCCAAATTAAATTTAAAGTCTTTTTACAAAACTCTATGCAGAATCCACACACACTGTTTGTCCTAATCCATGATCACGCACACTGGGATCTAATGAGGTAAGAAAACTGTAACTTGTTTTTAGAGGAGCTATTATTATCTGCATTATCTCTCAAGATTAGTTTTCAGATTGATCCCTTCCTTCATCTTTGTTTGCCCTCTCCTCATGCATTGAATAAACATGTTTTAAGGTCCTTCATTACTTATTCTTAACCTGCTTATTATATTGTGCCTCAGTGGAACATTTCAGCATTTTTTTGCTCTCCATTCTTATCTACTTTCAGCTATTTGTCATTTGTTCAGGGGAAAGCTTCCTGTGAAAGTACACAGAGTTCCTCACCCTCTGTTAGTGTCCTCTGGGCTGTAAAATTTGCAAAATCCCAACCCCGTAAGTAGACAACTAGTGAGCCAACACTGCTGCCTATTTTTTTAACTGATTGGAAAATTTCCAGGTTTTTTCTATACCAAATCACTGATTTGTAAGAATTGAAAGCTTCTGTGGATTCATAGAGAGGCTAGGTAGAGTTCTAAGGAAAGAGAGAAGTTTCTGTCCAGTTTTTACCATGTTCCCCCTCAGCTCACCTACGTAACTCATTGCATCATTCACAGAGTTCTGTCTCCATAGCTTCTCAACAACCTGCCTGCTGACAAGGGGCTGCTTTTGTTGTCTGGTTCTGTGGCTCTTGTGGGGGTTGGAAAACATTCTGAATTCCAAAGACACCAACATATCACAACTTTGGGATCATGGTAGTGTTTCTGAAACTAAAAACTGTGGAATCTTGCTAGTGAATGAAGTAAGGTCTTGTCTTTTACACTGGTTAACAATAATGGCTTTCAATGAAACTGCATCTGAGGTTTTCCTGTTCAGCTCCCCTGTCTTAGGAGCTTACATGGACTTTTACAGCTGTCCCAGCCTTTGAGGCATTTATTCATGTAACATTCTTCAGTGGTAGGGAGCTACCTATGTCACTGCTTAACTCTGTTTTATATCTAATAAAGATACATAGGCAGGTAAATACAAAAAATTAAATAGCATGAATTTGGACTGAAATTTTGCACAGGAGCAAGGAACTAACTGTTAGTATTCCATGATGCTTGGATTTGCTCTAAGAATAACTATTCTTTACTTTTTCTCTCTTTTTCTATCATACTAACTTACCATCTCTACTTTTCTACATTGATTTTTGTAGGTTAGGATAATCTTTTGAGGGCAGCACTAACAATCTGACTAAAGTTACTACAGGACTGTGTGTCTATTGGTAACTACCTCATCAGCTTCCTTTCATCCTTTATTTCTCATATTTCTGGTACCTGCAAGGGATTGGTAATTTGCTAGCTAGAGAGTTTATCAGACTCAGAAATTTTTACTTGCAGTGAAATAATTTGCATTTCTTTTCCCAGCCTTATGTGCAACAATTTCAGATTAAAAGAAGAGTCATAAATGCCTTTAACTTTGATTTCACATCTGAGTTTAAGCTATTGCCCTGACACAAATGTTCCCTTCTGCTGATCACTTTGGAGAGTTTTGGGTTTCTTTTTTTGCAGTGCTATGCATAGTCTTTATCCTCAAACAGAACTGTCGACAGGACTTGTTGATAGACTGTTGAACTGCAGGGAGGTGAAAGAGGCACCAAATATTGTGACCCTCCATGTGACTTCCTTCCCCTATGCGCTGCAGACACAGCATACTCATATCAGCCCTTACAATGAGATCCACTGGCCTTCTTCATACAGCAATGTAAGATGGAAGCTTTGAGGTGCTTTTCTGAGATTTTCATAAGTTATTTTCCATTTGCAAATTAATAAAACTGTAAAGTCCCCATGATTTTTGTAAACAAGAGTCAAGTTTGCATGACATCTTGCACAGTCTTTGGCAAGTTCATTTTTCTTTTCCTTTTCTTTCTAGCTTGCTTTTTCTTTATTCCTTTTATGTTTTCCATAAACTTTAGTAGCTCTTCTAAAAATCTTTGAGCTGCACAAATGGAAATCATCTTCAGTTCTGTCTCTAGTGCATTACTGCGTAAATATATGTACATACGTGGATTTTCTTCATATGTGAGCATATGTATTCCATATAGCTGGTCTGTCTGTGTATATGTATATGTGGGGAGAGATAAAGAAATGGGGAAATTTGGGTTTTCATTCTCTCAAAAAACTAATTCTATTTCTTTCTCTTCTTGTTTTAATATATCTGAGTAAATATAATTTTATTAGAGAATGTGATTATAAGTGTATCAAGATACCAATGGTTAATCACTTGTAAATTAATTATTGATATGCTTTACCCTTATATTTTTATTGCTTCATTTGCTTTAGGGTGTAGATTTATACCATGAAAACAAGAAATACTTTGGACTGTCAGAATTCATTGAGTCCACCCTCTCTGGACATAGTATTCCACTGCTTCGGTACGACAGCTCTTTCGAAGCAATGGTCATGGCTTTGGGAAAGAGGTATGGGGCCCTCTTTTGTTTAACATGGGAAACTTAGGAAGTCCTTTTTAGGGCCTTAAGTTATTACCTAGAAGCCCAGTTTGTTGGGTTTTAGTTTTTGGGGCTTTTTTTTTGTTTTTTGTTTTTTGTTTTTTTTTTGCTTCTTACTGTCTTACACATCATTTACATATGCAAGGCATTTCATGTTCTAATTTTCTCCATTTATCTATTTAATATATACTGGGTCTGCAATGTCATCAGTTGAGGCTGCCTCTTACTATGTGCATGCACACTGTTTAGCCCAATTTACAGTGTGTTCTTGTTGTTACCAGTAACTACCTCTATATTGTAATAATCTGACACTGCATCATCACATAATTTTAAATGTGTTATTACTTTTGTCCAATATTATCACTTGCTGACCCTGGCTGATTTGGCTATATAGATTTTGTGTGTACTGCACTTGGAACTGTGCTATTTAGAGATATCACTGTGGTAGGTACACATAAATCAGAAAAAAAACCTTCTGAGCAAGCCACAGTCACTTCTCTGAGCAAGCCATAACAAGTACTCTTTTTACTGTGCACCTGGGTTTAATTTCTGTAAAAATCAGAACACAGGAAGCAATTGGATATCCATGGATTGCCTTTCCATTAATAGGGGATTGAGATAGGTGAAGCTGGCCTTGGAAAGCTGGAGTGCTCAGTGTTTGCTGCCTACATATTCATTCCTCTGGACAAAAGAGTACATTGGTTCAGGGCTTCAGTAAGAAAACAAGAAAAACACCCTCTCTGCCCCTTAAGAATGACACACAGTGAAGAATACTATTGTTATTGATAAGAAATATAATTTTGATTGATGATATTACTGAGTGCCTTAGCTCATACTCTCTGATAAATTTTGTAACAGCAGTAAGGTATGGATAACCTAAAGTGATGTAACATGACTGGACTACTTGCTTAGTAAATCTATATGAAGGAAAAATGGAAAGACAATTTCAATTCTGTACAACTGCAACTGAGGAGATTCTGCTGTATAGTAGATATGAAGGATTCTTTACAGGAGAAAATCCTGCGTTTACTGTATTTTGTAAAAAATAACTTTTCCACTTCACCCTTTAATACTCTTTAATTCACCATTTATTCCAGGTTCCCCAGATTACACAGTGCAGTGATAAGGACTTTTGTCCTCATCCAACACTACTCTGCAGCAATGATGGCAGTGTGTGGTCTTTCTCAGATGAAGAATTACACCTCAGTTGAAACCCTGGAAATCACCCAAAATCTAATAAACTCTTCAAGACAATGTCCTAGTGGCCATGGCCTCATGGTAGTGTTGAGAATTCCATGTATCCCACTGGCTGCAGTGGCATATGAACGTCTGTATAATGTAAGGGAAAGACTAGCCCTTGAAGATAACTTTGAAATAATCTTGGGAAATCCTAATTCTGGAATCACAATTGGGAAGCACTTTGTGGAACAACTAAAGGTAAATTGCAGATAGCATATGCTGGGAAGCTTCATTAGATGGGTAGGTGGGGAGACTTTACTGCTGAGAGTTATGGTCATGAGCTGAAGTGTGGAGTCTTATAGTAAAAAAACAAAAACTGCCATGAGGAGCATGACTTACCTTTTACACATACTGTCTGTGAGACCTTTTCTGTCCTGCCTGTGGTTGATGCTCAGTGAAATATTAACTAATATGGTTAGAACTTGTCTTCTAGTAGCAACCCTCAGAAACAGCTGCAGTACTTTTATCTAAAGGGACTATGGGAAATACATTAAAAAGCCAAATAAAATGTTCAGTTTAGCTGAATTTTCTCAGAAAAGCATCACAGTGTAAAAAAAAGATTTTTGATCAGTGACCAGTTGAGAGTTACATTATTCTTGTCACCAGCAGGTGGCAAGAAGGCTGATTTGTCTACTGATCAGTGATAGTAGTTTTGGATCCTAGAGCACCCTGGTGTTCCCTGCTTGGGATTTTATGCTTTCTGAACCATGTTTTTGTTAATGGAATAATTTATATCCTTTAAGTCCAGAGTCATGGGTCATCTATTTTAAAAAAAGCCTCCTTTGCTCTTCATAAAATTACCATCTTCTGATTACCAAAGCAAAAATGTATTTCCATTCCAGAATGTTGTAATATATATATATATATATGGTATACTGTTTACTCTGTTTGATCCAATACATGCTAGGTGAAGTAATTTGAGATCCAGGGCCTACTGGTGATCTCATTCTCCTATTAATAAGGTATTGCTTACTCTGAAAAATCAGTAATAGTTCTGAATCACATCCTGATTGTGTTCTCTGACATGAATAGTAGGGGAACACATACACGTGTCAGAGGCCGAGTTGTTGTATATTGTTGATCATACCATAGGTCCTCCTTACCTGTAGGTCAGTCATACAGCAAAAAGGACTGACTGGTGAGTAAAGCAATATAGCATGATGCAGAACAGTCAAACAGTTGTCAGATTTCTCGTAAAGTTACCAGGAAAACTCATAGCTTTAGGGGAGAGTGGGAAACTCCAGAGGGTTGTAAATGGAGACAATGGTTGGTTTTAAACACTTCCAACTTTCTCCTACTCCTCTAAGGTGAAAAAGTCTTAATTTATAGCTTATTTTCTTCCTTGGACTCAGACATTCATATATTATCTGCCTCAAGCAGATAATCTTCTCTGCCCCAAAACTCCTGCTCAGCTTTACTCTCAGTTGTGCTGTATTTGCCCTATGCCCTGGTCTCACGGCTATCTATGCATCTTGGAAGGTGGGAGCCTTTTCAGGCTAGAACATACTGTCCCAATGTCCTCAGACCAACAGCAGGCAGATTGCTGCCTGTAATGCCCTAGGAGCTGTGAGATCTATCTGTTGAATTTGGCTCTGCTATGTGGCTTCTCTTCCACTGTACAAGTGGATTCCTGTAATGGATGATAAAAGAATGTCTTTCTGTGTTTTTGATATAGATAAATATTAAGTAGATATATAAAAACTACTGTAAAGTTATAGATATGTCCAACAAGGTTTCTCTGCCTTATACAGATCTGGCAGAAAATTGAGGATGTAGATTGGAGGCCACAGACCTATTTGGAATTGGAAGGTTTGCCTTGCATATTGATATTTAGTGGGATGGATCCACAAGGAGAGTCTTTGCCACGGTGAGAAGATCCACTCTTTCCTCAGTGACGGTTTTTTATCCATTGCTTATCAAATAGCTAAAGATTAACTGTGTGCTTACTTGTGTGAGAGGAAAACAGATTTCAGTGTCAAGGTGTTTCTTTACCATTTTTGTGGCAGTTTTTATATCATTAATACAAGCCCCATATTATTGATAATAAATTTCTGTTTATAACAAGATGTAAATAGCTTCAGAAATATTATGAGAGTTATCCCAGTTTAGAGGAGAGAATGGATATGTTAGAAAAAGAAGTACAGCTGCTTAGGTTTCTTAGGGTAGCTGAGAAATCTGCATGGTGCCAGTACGTGTGCTCCAGGATGTGCGGAGAGATCAATGCCTTCTGGAATGGCAGCTGAAAGCCAGACAGGATGCCCTGAGGCACTAAATGCTAGGGTGTGTTCAACTGAATCCTATTCTGTGTGTTAGGTTTAGAATTCAAACGATGATTCTTTTTCTCATGCTAATGTTAATGTTCAGTGCAGTAGATTAAGTTGTGTAACTGGGTTAAGAGAAAGAAAAGTGTATGCACCACAGTGATAAACTCGTTAAGCACAAAATACTGTGTTCTATCTCATCCCTTGTTGAAGCAAGTGGTGAAAAAATTCCCCTTTGGCTGTGTTTCTTAAATAGATAAGGCAGTAGATTACAGTGAGTTTTCATATTAGCTCCTCCTGTTTCTCTCCAGATCTCTGAGATACTGTGACCTACGTTTAATAAATTCATCTTCTTTGGTACGGACAACCCTGGAGCAAGAACTTGGTTTGGCAGCATACTTTGTGAGCTCAGAAATTCACACAGAGAAAGCAGTTGTGAATGATGTGTTAGAAAGTGACCCAGAGAAATTAAGCAGTACTGACAATGAAGATGAAGAAATAGCAACAGAAGGTAATATTTATTACTGGTAAAAAAAAGAAGCTGTAGATTGATTGAAAATTATTAGCAAAAGCAGGAATGTATGAGTGAGAGTTTCTCACTCTAGTCTTACTGAGTGAGCTCTGCTCCTTAGTTTTGTTTCATCTGATTGAACCTGTGTTTTCTCACCCTTCTGCTGCTGATTAATTTTAACTTCTTACAGTTCTACTGCTATATCTGTTATCTCTCTCGGTTTTATTGCTCCCTCCTGTGTTCCTCTTTTGTCCTCTGTGTTCTGGCAGCCACAAAGTGCAGCTCGAGTGGGAACACCAGGTGACACTCACTGTTCAGAGGACCCTCTGCACTCTCCCTCTCCAGCAGGGAAGGGTGTGATTTGCTGTCTGAGAAGGAAACTCATCCCTACCCTCAGGGCAGTGGCAGCTCCAACTAAACTGTTCCTGACTGATGCTATTGAACCTGTGCTTACAATGATATCAGTGATAAAGATTCCTTCCAAAGAAACAGCTCAGTATCCCTAATTTGTAAGGTGTTAAAAAAGATGGATAGACAATATATCTCAACACAGGAACTTCTGAGTTCTTGAAAATCGCCATGAATTCAAATTGACTGTGTAGATTGATGAATTAATAATTTCTTAAGAAACCAATTAAGAACATACACGTGTGTAAAAACCCAACAACTTACCCAGGAACAACTACTTTTTGGGTTTTTTTTTTCAGTTTTAATTGATGGGCATTATCAGTTATTTATTAGTTCTTTACACTTTTCTTTACTGTCTATTGTGCCTGTGGAAAACAAAAGATTTTTATCTCTGTAAGGTATTCAAATCTCAAACAACTTGCCTTCATTTCCTTTTCTGTACTATGAGGAGAAAGCCAATTACTGTTCACCTAGGAAGTTCTTACTCACTGAAAATGATACCTAACAAGCCAAACAAAAATACTTTCTTTAATCCAATATGTACCTTCATAGAGGAATTTAATACCTGAGGTCATACCCAAAATGTGTTCAATAGATGCCTGCTTCAGTTGTGATGAATACTTCTTGTGATGAGTAGTTCTGTCCATGTAGTTGAAGTTTGCTGAGATCGTATGTGATCTGAGTCAAATGGGCTCCTAAGCTGTCTAAGGCTGCTCTCCTAGCCCAGGAAGTACAGTATGATCATTCAGAATCCAACTCAGAACATGTGAGATTGGCTTACAGTCAAAGTTTTCTGATGGCGGTGCTTATGTCTCAGTTTATCACATTGATACTGTACAGAAACAAGCATTTTAACTTAGAAGCCTGAGCTAGGAATCTCAACTGGGTGGCCTTGATGGCCCACTGAGGATTTTCGTCACCAGACGTCCGGACATAATCTGGCCAGTGGAGTATGAGGTAATTTCCCATACCCCATAGAGCTTGTTGCCTGCTGCTTCCCCTGACACTGAGTTAGTGAGGAATGCCAGATGTAGATTGGATGAGAAATCATGGTTGAAACAGGCCTAGATACTGCCAGCTCCTGCTTGCAGCGCTGATTTTTGTGAAGCTATTCCAGCTCAGCATAGGTAAATTAGATAGTAGGCTGATCCAATATTGCGTAGTAGGAACAGATCTCTCAATACTGGAAACAGTGTCAGGATGAGGACAAACCACCCACAAACCCTTGAGTACTTTTCCTTACTGTGGCAATGTAGCTGTGACTTACAAGCTTACCTAAGTTATATTTTGATTTTCTTTTCCCTTACTCTCATTCATGAAACAGGTTCTACTTCAGAAAAGAGAAGTCCTATGAAAAGAGAAAGATCACGTTCCCATGACTCTGCATCTTCATCTCTTTCTTCAAAAGCTTCTAGTAAGACCATAAGATCATCTCTGTTAATTTAAGTTGAGGACATAAAAGAGACCTTAGCTTATTAGATGAATAATAAAAAGCATAAATCACTAATGTTTTGATAAGGCCATTTTTAGTGGGATCACTTAAGATGACTAAAAAATATAGGGATTATACGTCTGGAATATAGGAAATCAGATCTCTTCTTGCTTGAAAAATTATCTTGTGGGAGGCCTAAACTTGGTGCTTCTCTATTATGTAGCACTGAGGTATAACTTCTCAATTAGTACTTTGATGGCTGGATGTGTTCACTGAAGCTATGACAATTTATGAAGAAAAAAACATGCTTCAAATGTATTTTTTAAAAAATCTGTTTTGAGGAAGAAAAAGCAGGCTTCTCATTGGTATTTTTTACTTTTTGGTTTTGCTCTGGAATGTTCATTCATTAGTTTTACACTGGAAGCTCTTTTCAAGGAGGATAATTTTTACAACAATTTCTCTTGAACCTGCACATTGGTGTAGAAAGCATGATGGTGTGTTGGGTACTACTACAGCTCTTTTGCCTGATAACTTCATATAATTGTTTTTAATGTAGATAATATTAAGAGGAGAACGGAATAAAAGTGGGAAATATAAATAGTACCATGACTTCCTAAAAGTTGCAATGTCATGAAGCTTTTTAAAACATATTGGTTTTTTGTCAATGACAGGAAATTCTTTTTGATCTTATTGCAGTTTGCAATATGGTGCCATGCATATTTGGCTTGTGATTTCTTTACTTCAAGAACAGTGGTAATTGCAAAAGAAAAAAAAAATCTTGAAAACTCCATCACTTTAATTTTCAGAATGCTTTTTCTTCTTTGAATTTGGGCTGCTCATCATTTCTTCAGTGTCCATGTGACCTTCCCAAGGCTCTGCGCTCTCATTTTATCTGTGGTTAAGGAAAACCTTTTCCATTCTTTTTTTCCTGCACCCTGGATATTGGTATTTTGAGGGATGTCACAGTGGTGTTACTTGTAACCATTCATGCTCCTGGTGACACTTTTGTATTTGTTGCTACTGTCTTTTACTGACTACTTTAGATTAATAGACAGAGGATAGCTTTGTTCATTTAAAATGTGGGGGGTTTTTTTGAGAACCAGGATGGTCGTTTTCACTATGAGAGGAAATCTGGTTCAATCTATGTTCAGCCTTCAGCAGATATTTCTAATACTCTGTGTAGACTGATTCTACAAGCAGTTCTCAGTCTAGTTTGAAGATTGTGACATATTTGCATGCCCTCTTTTACTAAGCATTAAAGATGCTCAGAACCACTTAACTTGCATTAAACTTCCAAGAAATCTTAATAATTAAAATATATAGGGTAAAAATATACAGCGTTCAGAAAATATACAATTATCTGTGGGGTGTATCTATATCACATATTCCCAGCCAATATTCATGAGTTCAGTATGTTCTCTGAGCTGACCCAAGTCTATGAATGCATAATGCATTATGTAGCACCAAGGGACTTGAGGGCTGCCAGGTTTCATTAGATCAGCCTAAGTGCTGCAGTGACACAGACATGGGTATCAGAGCACAGCTGACTCAGAGGCCTTTTATAGATGTCAATCTGAGTAGACGTTTCTGTAGTGTGGTGGGGTAATAGCCTGGGAATACTTATTTTCTTTCATTCATTTAAACAATGGTTTCAGTAATTTTTTATGTGTCTTGACTGATTAAAGTACCTGGTGAGAAACTTAAAAAAGGAATGTTTGAGGGAAATAGAGGATAGGACAATCACTGTCATCTTTCCTATGCACTTCAGGACATTAAAAGCCACTTTCTGCATTGAAATGAAAATTTCAAACTAGTCCCATTATGGCTTCCTGTACAAGCAAGGTCAAGGCAAGAAGAGGAGCAAGATTGCAATGTTTGCTGGGCAGTGTATCAAAATGATTTGTTGTGTTTTGTTTAACTGTGGCATTGACTAGCAGAGATAGTTGCACTGTCTTGAAATATAAATATTCTTTTAGTTACAGCATTCTGCACTGAGTCATCTCCTCCCCAAGCCTTAAGCAACAGCACTGAAGAAACTACAAGTAACTATGAAAGGCAGAAGCAGAAAGTAGACAAGGGGGGCACAAACAACAATCAGCAAACACTTGCCACCAGTAGCTGAACAGCTGGATATGAAACAAAACATAAAAAGTGCCCAAGTCTCCATCACCTCGTCATCCTCCTCACCTTTCTCATCCTCTTCTTCCTCCTCTGCACCTACTCATAACTCCTTCCTCCTTCAGACGTCTCAATGCTCCATGACCAAAGCATCAAAACAGCCTCCCATAGTTTTCCTGCCCAAACTGGTTTATGACATTATTACTTCTACAGACAGCAGTGGACTTCCTAAATCCTCTTCCCTCTTGCCTTATCATTCTGTTATGTGGGCAAGTTCTTTTCGTCCTCTCATGAGCAAGATGATGACGTGCACGGAGCAGTCTCTGTACTACCGCCAGTGGACGGTTCCCAAGCCCATCCATATGGACTACAACAACAGAAATGAGGGCAGGATGGACACCTTTCATCCAAGGAGGCTGCTGCTGAGTGGGCCACCACAGGTGTGTAAAAAGAACAAAGTATTATCATTGACTTACTTTGTTTAATTTTATCATAAACTCAGAGAAAGTATTTAGTTATTGTTATTCCTACTTGAACAGGTGTTTTTTTCTTGGGGAGTAAATTACTTATACTTTATTTCCTAATTCTTTCTAATAAAAAGTATATTCCCTTCTTTACTGTTAGCCTGAATTCTAGTACAGAGAAACTGCAGCAATATTCACTTTCTGTCAGTCTCTTTCCACTAAAATGTTTTAAAGATAGTTTGCTCAAGAGATAGATTTCATGTATAATTTCAGTTTGTTGAAGCTGAATATGCATTTACATTTTAAATAAAGATCAACGTTCTTAACAAAACTACTTCCTTATGATCAATCTGAAAGCAGCTGGGAGCTTGTAATTAAGTTATTTTGTTTCCTTTGCACAGCAGACAGAAATAGAAACTGTTGTAAATAATACCTGCAAGAAGGCCAGTTCAAAGTAGCAGAGCCATATTTACAAGATGAGTAGCTGACCCAGGAGTTTTTAAATTATTTTGAAAAGATAAATGAAAATGGGTCTAGTTCTAAGAAGTTAATTCTCATCTAAATTCTCTAGGAATGTTTAGCACTTATTTCTGAGCAAGGTGTCTCCTAGTTAAGTGCACATGCTAGAGGCTAAAGGTAGTATTGTGCCTCATGTTTTACTGAAGTGTGAAACAACAAGTTAAGAAGCGGCACTGTGCCTACTGAGAGCAGGTCTATTTCCTGTGAATCTCACAAGTCAAACGGGATAAATGCAAACCAAGACAAAGATGTAACATCAACCCAGAGAATTAATCTAAAGATAGTTATTGAATTAGCTTGCCACATGATCCACTCTTCCATGCCCATCCATGGCAAAAAGCATCTGCGTATTGCTATTTGTTAAATGATTGTATTCCACTGTATACTTAAATATATGGTGCAGAACAGTAGAAAGAACATAAATGAGCTTTTCGTATTGGGAATTCCCACAGATGTTACTCTGATTCATAAAGGATTCCAGAAAATATTCTCATGATCAGTTTTTCACTGTCCCTTCCTTTGATCTAAATAGTTTGTGTTTGCCAAATATTGAGGTGTTATGTGATCAAGAAACTGGATTTCATTCTCAGCTGCAGCATAAAAATGAATACAATCTGGAGAGAGATGTTCATTTTTATCCCCCAAAACTCCCCAAAATGACAGGCTGTAGCAATTTCTGTTAGAATTTTATGTTGTATTCACATCAAACCCCACAAAGATACAATTCTGAAAGCCATCCTAAATATTCAGGTTAGCCAATAAGAAAAGATTTCTTTGGCATTCATTTGCTTTTGGGTCACAAATGTAAATTGTGGTTCTCAAAAGAGTAATTCAGAGACTTCTGAGAGCACACTACACACTGTGAGAAGGTTTTGATGCTTCACACACTTGATATTTTCCATTTAACTAACTATGATTAAAATGCAGCTTGCTTATTTGTCAGCTCACTTTTCACTGTCACATCTCTCTGGTTTTTTTCCAAGTATGGAATAGGACTCCTGTTGACCCTCTGTACAGCAGTGAATTTCAGCCTTGGTAACAATTCTTTTACTTGATACTCCATCTCTTTTTCAGCTGTTTTCACAATGCAGGTTATTTCCAAGTGTTGCATCGGGTCCTACAGTTGGATTAGTTCCTAAAGGATGCTTTTCATGTGTTTATTCATTTTTTATTCCTCAGTTCTTTCTGAACCTGTTTCACCAGGACAAATTCATGCACATCAAATTAGGAGTATCATATCTTCTTACTAAGTCTAAAAATGTAGGGTTATATATTAATTTAATGGATTTTTCCATTTATTATTCCATGGAAATCTCTTAATTTATTTCTATTTCATGGAAAAAAACCAGCAACTTTTCTAGCTTTACTATTTTGACCTTTCAGAGTACTAAAAACTTCTGTAAACCAAACAAACAGCTTTAAAAGTATGTGGATTAGTTTAGGGTATAAAAGTACAGTATTTCTTGAAGGGAATAGTAGCAATAAAATATGCAGAAATTAGAATTACCCTTCTGAGAAGAAATAATTTTTGTTCCTAAAGTAGGTTTTGTTCTTCATTTTTAATCATATTAACATTTCACATGGACTTAATACTTATGCATCAAGAGGTGTAGGCAGAAATGAAAACAACTATTAGACTGTTCATATCTGAATGCTGGTAACATCTCAGCCAAAGTATAAGACTGCCAGAGTAGTATCTTCCCAAAAATTAGGAATTACTTGTTTTCTTTATCAGGCAATGATTCCTTTACTAAATTTTAAACCAGAAAGCAATTTTCTGGTTAAAATGAAACATACTAAATCAACAGAGGAAGAAAACTAGGCACATTAGAGAATCAAAATTACAGTTCTCATTGTCAGGGTCATTAGTAACAAACTATGCTCACTCTTCTCTCACAGAGGCATTTTACCCTAAGTACTGGTCAAAATGTTTTGCTGGAAGGCTTAATGAATTTTTACAAGGACAGTTATATATATTAAAAGGCAATAAATGCATTATTTTTACAATAGGCTTTAGGAGATGCAGCAAAAACTGGATAGGTATGGAATAATTTATCTGTAAAGTATCTCACATGACTGAAGTGAAGCCATTGGTTAGTGAGTATAATTTAATACACATCACCATGAGCAATATGTATCAAATCTACAGCTCAATGTCTATTCCCTGGGGAACCCACACAAATGCCTACATGGAATTCTAAATTCCCTCAAATATTTTTTCTTCAGAACATTCATCTTAAAGTTCCCCAAACTGCAAATCAAGGTTTCATATGTTTGGGTTTTTAACTGGATTTTACAATTTAAAACTAGCATTTCCCTGAAGTATGGAAGTTGCTGGTGAGCACAGCTCAGTCCTGTGGCACCACATCCAGGGAATGAAGCAAACGTGTCTTAAGACACTTCTTGAAGATGAAAACTGCTGCCCATATTATGAATCTACTTTTATTAAAATCTCATTACAATGGGTGTATATACCATTCAGCTTATGTAAGAAAAATATTAGGGAAATATTTAATATATCTATTATTAGCTGTGTTTTAGAAGAATGTAGCATGTGGAAACAAGGAGAAGAGCCATCAGCATTTGATCAACTGTCTGTGGATCATCATCATGTTTTCTGCAAATCATCATTGATTCACAGGCTACAGTTTGAAAACCACTATCATGGTATGTGAAGAACTGTCTCACCTGGAAATTAAAGCAGAAAAGCCTTATGGAATTATTTCCTCTTTTCACCATATTTCTCCATATGTGAGGCCTGAAATCAGATGATGCTTTACACCAATATGTAAGAATAATAAAGTACTTCTAGTGGTCCTGGTGTCCAGCATCTGGAACAAGTTTAAAAGGAAGCTCATTACTGTTACACCTCCTACAACAGCACTTTTGGATGTCATTCCATGAATGCATGGAGGCACACATGCAATTTATCAGACTGGAATGTTCTCTCTCAGATTCTTAGTTGGTTTGCACCCCATCCTTGATATCTATGGCAAGCAGAGTTCAATAGTCAAACCCTTTGCAGAGGTTTCCCCTCCTCTTTGGTAATGTCTTTGATACAAAAACTAGACCTTCATATGTACCTCAAATTTTCTTCAGGAAAGGATTTGAATTCATATTCCTTCCTCTTGCTACAGCTACACTCTTCGTGAATGAAGAGCTGCAGGGTAAGCATATTCTTAGTATTTTATGGATCAAATAATCCCTGGCACTAAGGATGAAAATGGAAACAACCCCCTAAATCTCTGCAGGCCCCAAATTCATCAGTTTTCACAAGATTTGAGATTTTCACTTAGTCTTCTGGGCTTTTCTTCTTCCAAGTCTGATTCTTCAGGCTTCTGTCTTCCAAAGTCAGGTAGACATGAACAAATTAGAGTAATATTTCATTACTTTGGAATATTGCCCCCCCAAGTGCCTTATCTTACAAAGCACTGAGCACTGCCACATATTTGAGGAACCTTTTTTCTGGAAAGTAGAGCTGTTTGTCATAGCGGCTCCTCCAATGTACATTTTGTTTCAGGAAATGTGAAAATGCAGCCCAGTTCTAGGTTCCTTCAGTCTGTTAATCTGTTTTCAACTTTGATATCCAGAGCAAAGACAGATACAGGGAAAAACACCTTGCTCAGAGTACTTCCTTACCAGTTGTTTTCAGTGTTAATATTCCATGCCTAGCCCAGAGTCACCATTTAGGATGAGCTTCCCTAATGCCATGTAAAGCTGCAGACCAATCAGGTATCCACTTCGAAATTTCTTTTCAGATCTCCTTTTTGTTGCAGTTGGGAGATAGTGGATGGGCAGATGCAGGGCTTTATGCTTCAAAGGTGTGAATATCCTGCTTGCAGGATCTCTTTGCTGCTACTTACAGTGAACAAACTCTTGGAAAAAGGGTTAGTGATAGATGGGGCATGGGCTCTTTGGAGAGATGTGGAAGTTGTGCTTTTTGAAAGCTATTCAGTATTTTCAAACAAAGAAAGACCCTCTGTGCTATTCCATTTTGCCTAGAGATGGTTCATGTAGAAAACTAATACAATTAATTTTAAAGCTGCATTTAGCTATCTGGGTATGCTACAAGTTCACTTGTTCAAGATTCTTCCCTTCTGGAGTAAATGCTGATTGTAAATGAGAAGTCATTCATTTCTCATTTTCTTTTTGAAAATCTTATCAAAATGGCCTGAAAAAGGTGTTCTCTCTTTCACCAGTTCATTTCTTGAGCAGCAAATGCAGGCAAATATGCTGGTGAATGGAGTCCAAATATGAATGCTGCATGTGCTCAGCCCAATCTCTGTCCTGGAAGGGAAACATTCTGGTAACGTGGAGATATTCCTGAAAGTTTCCAAGAGTTTTTTACTTACAGCATTGTTCATATCTAACAGTTCATAAAGCTCACAGGAAACCTTTAATTTGACAGATAATGAGGTTGGGTGAGGTCTGATGCATGCAATAGCCTAAGTGCATGCATTTCAGTTCAGTGGTTTAGCACTTGTCATCCTGTGGTTTCCAATGTTTTTGACTCATGACCCTACAGCTTTGTGTGCACTTGAGCCTGGTGACTGATGCTTTTCATCTCAGCACCATGTAGCAGTAGCCTTGTCCCACATACATTGTGAAAATCCATTGGCAAAGACTGGTACCCCAAGGAAAGAAAAATACATGAGTTTGAAAGAAAAAAATTTTAATACATATTAAAAAAAAAAAAAGGTAAGGTTTTCAGCCTGTTATGTTGTTGCCAATTCTAAGTATATACTTCAAACAGATTAAGAATTAATTTTACATAGATATCTAATATCAAGGAGACAGGTGTATTTTTGACAAATGATCTCTTGTTTGAAATTAGGGAACTGTTAATCTGTCAGGCTACCCTGTGTTTAATGAAAAGATGACAGAGGCACTTTAAAAGAGTATGTTCATAAGAGAATAAAAAGGTAATATCAGACGTGATGAAAACAAAGTATTTTCTTTGTTTGCCTCAGATGTGGGAAAATAAAATGGTTATGTTTTAGCTCCTCAATCAGTAGCCATTGCAGCCAAGTTTAGAACCTTGTTCCAGGGTTGGAGGAAAAATTCTCATTAGTCTCAATGGATTTTACATAAAAAACAAAACTGTGAGTTAGAAACATCTGGTCCATGGGCTGACTGTAGTCCATGCTGTCATTTCCTTTATTCAAAGTTACTCTTTTCTCTGTTTTACTCCAGGAAGACAGAGAGTTGTGTGCTGACATTTGATTCTCAACAGGGATAATGAGACCTTTGTCCACCCTTTGCAAGCAACTGTTTAAACTGCAGTCTGATATGAGGAACAACAGATAATGAGCTTTGACCAAAACAAATGTCTGATCTCTTGCTTTGAATTTAAAGTCTCCCATCTTCAAGTGTTGAGAGAAAATGAAAATTTTTCTTGTCACAGACAGAAAATAGTTTAGCAATTCAACACCCTATGCTTCTGACATGCCGTAGCAGTAATGGAAGTGAAGCTGGGTTTTTAATTTAATTTAATTCAGTAGTAATATAGACTTAATCCAAATTCTGCTGCCACTTTGTGAAATCACACAGTTGCTGTCCAATGTGTTGTAACTGATCTACATGTTTACCTGCCTTGTACAGGGGCCGGCGCGGCCGGGCCCAATCATGGGTTTTAAAGCTGCCTGCCCACTTAGATGCGGCCTTATTTACTTGAATTTATCATCAGGATAATTTGAAAGGCATTTGAAAGGCGTAACAGTCCATTGAGTCAATCACTGGCTGTGGCTTATACCTTCCACCAATACTCTTGGTGTAGTAAGGGGAAAATTTATACAGTGTGTTGATGGAGTAAAAAAGAAAGGGAAAAGCTATATTCTTAAAATAATTTTAAAGTGGACTTTAAAAAGGTAATTTTAAAAGATTGGAAGAGAAATAATGTATTTCCAGCATGAGAGGTGGAACAGCACATTGTTACACTCCTTCAGGAGTGGAAGTGGCCAGCACAAGCTCTCCCAGGGATGTGTTGCCACTTTTACTCCTCAGGATAGTCACTGTACTTCAGTAACAGGCAGTGTAATCATATGGAAATGAATGGGTTGCGATAATTCTTTAGTTATCTTGTAATTTGTGGAGGGTTTTTTTTGTACATTTTATGAGCTTGTGTGGATTTTTAAATACCCATTGCCTGTGTAGAAGCTATAACAACAGGAGAGAAAATTCTTGTCTGTGGACCCGTAATTAGACCTGTGACATAAAATGTGTTTCCTGGCCAGGCTTCAGCATAGAGAAAATAAAACTGTTGAACATTGAGCGTTTAATTTTTGCCAATGAATATACAAATACAAGGATATCCAAGCACTGAATATTAATATTCAGTTTTGCCACAGCTACAATTTCCAGATATGTGGAAAATTAACATGGTGAAAAGAAAAAAATTACTTTTGTTTTTTTCTAATTTATTTGTTTACAGATAGGGAAAACAGGTGCCTATCTGCAGTTCCTCAGTATTTTGTCCCGAATGCTGATTAGACTGACAGAAGTGGATGTTTATGATGAGGAAGAAATCAACATTAGTAAGTTCCTGAAATAAAAAATATTCTGGAGACAATAGAAAAGTGTTATGCTAAATTGAAATACAGTTGCCCATATATTCCAGGCCTATTCTATCCTATTCACCTTTGAAATTACTTTACATTATTTAAATACTGTAAGAAAATTTTTCTGTGATCTTCCACTGATACTTAAGTATATTTTACTCATAATTTAGAATTTAGTCATCTTCTCTGTAAGCAAAGAACATACATCTGTTTTTTTGTGGAAAAGGATCAACATCATTTATGAATATTAAATGATATCCAGCCATTTTCAGTGTAGAATTGGAAGGAAGTTTTGTGGTATAGAAAAGGAATAATTGAAATTTTGGCAGATTTATACCATGAGAAACAATTTTATATTTTCTAAGTACACAAGACTATCTGAGGGAAGGAAGTTTCTGCTCACTGATACCTAGTTTTAATCCAAACTTGCTTTATGTACAGTGTATTACTCCTCTGTGTTTCCAGATGTATTTCTGTATCTCAGACAGGACATGAAAATAATGTTTAAAAGGTAGAGTTGTGTTGAAGCATGAGGTACATTTGTGCAAAGGTTTACATCTTGGTGCATAAAGACATTGAGTTATCAGAATAATGAAAGAAAAAAATTGAGCAGGAATAGTAAGTACAGCAAAACCATCTATAGCAATATAACGAGCTTTAAAAAGTTCTGAATTCTTATTTTTCAATAATACCATAGACATAAAAGAAGAATCTGATCAATACTACCATCAGCCTGGAGCTATGTGGCCAGATTTGGAGATATTTAAGAAGATGCCTTTTGACTACACCATCCATGATCCAAAATATGAAGATGCAAGTCTGATTTGTTCAAAGCTTCAGACTATAAACAGTGAAGGTTAGAATTTTTAAAATCCTGATTGGTACACATGTATGTATTTATTTGATTTTAATGTGAGAATCCTGTTAAAAGCAGAGTGGAAATGTCAGAATTACTTTTGATTAAGTAATTGTGAAAATAGATTTCAAGTTTTCTAGATGAAGTATAGGGTATGACCCTTATAAATGACTTATTGCATTCTTTATAGGAAGTTTTTCATTAAAAATACATAGCAATTTATAAAAGATACTGTTTTCAGAATTAATTTTTGTATGCATTTTATGTTGCCATTTTTCCTAGAAGCTGATTTCAGTGACAGAAACAGTCTGTCACAAGAGAATACATTCTAGCCTTGAAATATGTTACATTTAATTTGTTTCTTTTCTTAACAGACAGGTCAATGAGCAGGAGGCAGGAAGATATGTACACATGCCGTCAAACAACTAGGATGAGATTGTCCAAGTATGCAGCCTATAACACTTACCATCACTGTGAACAGTGCCATCAGTATATGGGTTTCAATCCCAGGTACCAGGTAAACATTTCCAGATGTTACTCTGCAGATCAGAAGCTGAGGCACTCACAGCCCAAACACTGTTTGTTTGTGTTTAAATTGGCTTAGAAGTTTTACGTGTATACACACACAGCTGATTTACAGATTTTGTTATTTCTGGAGGTTTGCCTGCCTTGACCAGGCTGCAGGTTTGGGGAGATCAGAGGACTGATCCTTGTGTCATTTTCACTGGCTTATTCAGTACTGCATGTGTACTACCAGTTAAAACTACTTTCCCAGTAAGCTTTCCACTGGGCGTTGCTTAAATTTTCACCTTAGTTAGTGCAACAGGTGCTACTTCTGATGCAGGAGTAGTCCAGCATAGAGTAGTCCATGTGTGTGGTTTACAACTTGCTTTTACTCAGAATAACTCTCTAATTTCTTGCCTATTGTAATGTGAGGAAGAGGGTGTCAGCAATGCAAATACTGGTTTTTATGTGCCAGTATTTCTGAAAGACAGGAATAGCCTGTAAGTGTTGGTACCATCTGCAAGATGAAGCTGAAACAACATTTTCAAAAGAGGGAGCACTTTAATGTGTATTTTTTTTTTCAGTGTAAGCTCTAGACTAGAGAATATTGGTTAACACTTATAAATAATGAAGTTAAATCTAATGTCATACAGTAACTGACTGTAATCTGTTTAGCAATGTTGTAAATGTATATAAGCTACACTGAGACTTTGTAGTTTGACTTTAAGTGGAATTATCATATTTTTTTCCCATTCTTAGATTTATGAGTCCACTCTACATGCATTTGCCTTTTCTTATTCTATGCTGGGAGAAGAGATACAGCTGCATTTTATCATTCCAAAATCAAAGGAGC
Source organism: Petroica traversi (assembly GCA_025920805.1). NCBI lineage: Eukaryota > Metazoa > Chordata > Aves > Passeriformes > Petroicidae > Petroica > Petroica traversi. The sequence goes on from JAHLSL010000038.1 coordinate 4,802,527, forward strand.
ATCATTTTGTCTTTAGTCAACCCGGAAGACAATTGGAAAGTATGAGGCTACCACTAGTCACAGATAAGGTAGATGGATATTTTTATTTATATTTATGGCCATATGTGGGAGAGAGACACCACCAATTTCAAAGTTTTTAAAATTTGTATTCTCTATTCTGCTATTCCTACTGTCAAGAGACAATGAAGATGTCCTTATGCTAAGCTGGTATTTTCTCCAGAAATGGATATGTGAAAAAAAATTGTCGAGACACCAATAAGCTCTTTCTTTTGCTCATAGTCGAAGATTGATCCTTTGGTATAAACACAGTCTTATCTATGACAAAAAGTCTTTGGTTATGGGTTAAGAGGTTCAAGTGAGAATAGTTTCTGCAAAGAATCTCAAAGATATTATTACATTTATCATATGTAAGAAGAAGCATTTTTTCTGTAGAGAAAAGCAGTGGAATATCCTGTTTTATTCTGTATAAATACTCAGTTACTTTCATATAAAAATAAGGCTTTCAAAGAATCTTAATCACAGCTTCAAGACTGTATAAAGAATCTCATGTCCTGCTTGTAGAAAACACTTTGAAAGGTTATCTATTTGACAGGCTCTGCAATCTCTGACCCCAGAATCAGAAAATGCTGGGTTGGAAGGGACCCACAAGGATCACTGAGTCCAGCTGCTGGCCCTGCACAGCTCCATCCCTAAGAGTCACATCCTGTTCCTGAGAACATTATCCAAATACTCCTTGAGCTCTGTCAGGCTAGTGCTGTGACCACTTCCCTGAGGAGCTGATCCAGTGTCTGATCACCCTCTGGGTGAAGATTCTTTTCCTAATATCCAACCTAAATCTCCTAACACAAATTCAGGCTACTCCCTTGGGTCCTGTGCCTGTTCACCACAGAGACAACTTCCTGTTTCCCTCACAAGAAGTTGTAACTGCAATGAGGTCTCCCCTCAGTCTCCTCCAGGCTGAACAGACCAAGTGCTCACAGCTACTCCTCACATGGCTTCCCCTCAAGGCCCTTCATCATCCTTGTTACCCTCCTTTGCACACTCTTTAATAGTCTGATATCTTTCTTATATTGTGGTGCCCAAAACTGCACACAATATTCAAGGTGAGGCCACACCAGTGCAGAGATGTTGACCTTTACAGAGATTCCTGATACCCATGTCTAAGGTGAAGCTGTGCCTTGCTCAGGCCACACTGCTTGATGCCTTGAAACAATCTGTGGAACAGCAGCAAGCTGTAGCACTTCTATCCTGGAGAAAATAAGCTGCTTCCAAGAAACAGTAGGTCAATACCATCCTCCAGTTCAAGTTTTAAAGAGAAGAACCTAGACAGCAACACAACAGCAATGTAAGGATGACATTTCCTGCTCTTCCTCAGCAAGTTAACTTGTGCTTGGCTACATGGTCAGAACTGTGCACTGGGTCCTTGTGGATTCTTTTCTTGCTTCTGCCACTGACCTGCTTTGAGACTTCGACATTTAAGGACAATTCTCCCCTTGCTTATTTTTCTATTCACTTGCTCCAGTCAGAAGAGTTGTACTGTAATTTTGGAATGAGGTATTTCTTACTGTCTTACATCATATGGACCTAAATCCTCTCCAGATCTACCTGTGCACTTGGCAGGTCAAGGTTAGCAGTACTGTCCATTCCACCATGCTCTCATTAGTCAAATAAGCTAAATGATAAAGTTTTCTTTTTTCCAGCTCTTATAAAAGTTGTTTCTTCTCCTATCAAGGAAGTATAAAATGTGTCAGTTTGTCTAGTGTTATTGGATCTGATTTACTCTCTTGAAGAATCTAATTCTCCTCTCTCTCTCCAGATTAATACAAAAGTTCACATTTCTTTTTACCTACAGAGTGAAGATTACATAAAAAGCCCCACTTTTACTCCCACCACTGGTCGTCATGAACATGGACTTTTCAATTTATATCACGCAATGGATGGAGCCAGTCATTTGCATGTTTTAGTTGTCAAGGAGTATGAAATGGCCATATATAAGAAGTATTGGCCCAACCACATCATGCTTGTTCTTCCAAGCATTTTCAACAGTGCAGGTGTAGGTAAGTGTAACAAAAAGTTCTAAAATATGTGGACACAGAACCTGGATCTCTGGGGTGTTGTTACTCAACAGTGAAACGTAGGCACACACCTTGCTGCTAGGCACATCAGTCTGATCTGGTGATCTGGATTCCCTCTGTAGACAATGTCACAGCTGAAGATAAACTTCTCTTAATCCAGGACAACTAAAACAAGCTCAATGAATTGCACCCTAGAAATAATTAACTCTCTTCTATTGTCTTTGAAAGAAGCTGAGAGTGTTAAAACTCAAATGGAGTTACTGACACTGTTTCCTTGTGGAAATAAGTTGTGTACTGTTTGTATGGGTAGTGATGCTCTGGTTGGGCATGTCCCTTAGGTAGGTTCTGCTAACATAATATCTGAAATATTCAAGCCTTTGCTTGTGCTGCTGGAACAGCTTATATACATCAGTAGTGACAAACAGTCAAAGTAGATCATCAGGGACAATTTCCCATGTCATTCAGCTGGTCCGTCAACATCTCTAACTCTTTGCACTAAGAGATGCTAATGGACACAAATATTTGTCAGGTTAAAAGAAGTTGTTACTAAATCCTTAAGACACTAAGAAATCTTTACCACAGAAGTCAGGCCTCATTTTTCATCCTTCCCAATGTGGTTCTTTAAGTCACTTCCTTGGCAGGTGACAAAGCATGTTGGCTCTGGGTGGTGGTGGGGTGTTAAAATCTTCAGAGTGATTCATATTCAAATGAATGGTATTCAAATCTTCAGAAATATCCACTTCAAAAGGCTTCTGAGTTAAAAGCAAACAATTTCTGCCCCTACTTGTGATCTGATGGTTTTGCCCACGGTTTCAGGTGCTGCACACTTCCTGATAAAAGAGTTATCTTATCATAATCTGGAGCTTGAACGGAACCGGCAGGAAGAGCTGGGGATAAAACCCCAGGATATTTGGCCTTTCATTGTCATCTCTGATGATTCCTGTGTTATGTGGAATGCAGTAGAAGTTGATTGTTCAGGAGACAGGAAAAGGTAAATAGTGTAATATATGCTTTTTCATCTGATCTCTTTCCACTTTTCTCTGCATGTACTTTTGAAATTATGTTTGCTGCACTATAAGTTCTCTCCTGTACAAGCAGAGAATTATATTTGCCTAAGGAGAGTGCTTTCCTAGGCATCTATCTTTGCATAACATGTGCCTGTTTTTCATTCCTGTCCCCTGAGGATTTATGTGCCTTGCAGTCGTCAGTGTTCAAGCTAAAGTTACTTAGACTGCAGATTTCATACTCAGTAAACACTCCCTGATACACTGGACAACATGGACACTCACATGTACATTTTTCACCAGATTTTTCTAGGGAAGCTAAATTACAGTTCTCTGCATGTTGTGCAAGTTGAGTGTGATTTCCTTTGGCTCAGTCTCAGTCTGTGTGTCTCCTTTATGAGTTCCCCAAATCCCTGAACTAGTATTTTGTTTTTATTTCTTTAGAATATTGTTTCTGCTAGGTATTTTTATCTTTTCACGAACAGGCCATGCAGAATTTACAGCAAGCTTTTAGAGAGAATGAAACTCAATGAAAACTGAGATTTATGGACTCTCGGGGTGGGCTAGAATAATCTTAATACTTTGTGCTTAAGTTATGGCACAAGTCAGCAACCAACCAAGATTCATTGCATTGTTATCTAGGTAACTTTAAAAGTTTACATATCTGAGTGAATATTTTGAGAGATCTAGACTAAGTTTCAGATCTGTCATACCAGTCCCCACCACATAAGCAGCAGTTAATTTTAACAAGAGTGCAAGACAAAAAAATACAGTAAAGCAAGACAATACTGACCTTACCTACCTGACAGTCATAACAACTTCCAACTGTTAAGAATTGCTCTTTGGCTGAAAGAGATTCTGAATGATCTCTGTATATTTTAAAATTCACACATTTTCATAATTATTGTAGTGACTATACATGGACTGAAAGGAATGTATCTCTGAAGCAAATTCTGCAACATATTGAAGCAACTCCCAATGTCACTCATTATGCCCTAATTGGGATGAGGAAATGGTCCAGTAAAACAAACAGTGCTGAGATCAAGGAACCATTCTCCTGCTGCCATGTGCATGACTTCATTATGCTGAATGTGGATCTGACACAGAATGTACAGTACAATCAGAACAGGTAAGTGAATCAGTAGCATTTTCAGCAGAGGAAATGAACCAAATAAAGCAAGTTTTACAAAAGCTCTTGTTTTTGTTTTTTTTTTGAGGAGGTTGTGAATGGCATGCAGACAGACTTTATTTTCTTACTGGTGAAGACTTTATTTCCTACTGGTCAAATCCTTCCCAAGCTGCCAGAAGTTGGAAAAGGACATTAATTTCTATAGTTCCAAATAAAACAGTGTTAACTGAGCACCAGTGTGCTCTGGAGTATTGGTCTACTCCAAGTGGCCTTTGGTAAATGTTGAATTTCCTTTCTTGTCTGCCTAACTGCTCTCCCTTCCAAAAGAACCCAGGATGAATGGATGAACGGTGCATAGCCAAATCTTATCCTGATATGTATATCTGGGCTTTTTACCCTGAGTGGCACAACACTGCAGCATAGCACGTGTGTGCTCATCAGGACCATCAGAAGAAAAGAATAAATAAGTCTTGTTCACATTGATGGTTGTTTCTCACATTCAGCTGTCTCAGAAATCTCACTTTTTCATTTATTGTGCCACTTAGGATATATCAGATTATAATTTTGTCATACACAGTGTTACCACAGTTAACAGAACTGTATTGACTAGATTTGTTGTCTCGCAGAATTTCACTGATCTGTGTGAAATAAACTGTGGGTTTCCCCCCATTTCTGGCAGACATGCATTTATTACAACAGAATGGAGTGTATCACTAGAGGTGGGATTCACTTGTCTAAAACTGGTTTTTCAGTGCCTTAGAATATGGAAGACTTCCATATGGGGCTGGCAAGTATGACATGAAATGTGTGGTTTTCTGTAAGCCAGGTGGGATTGCCCAGGTAATCAAAATGGCTCTACACAGCTACACTTACATAACTGAACATCAGTCACTGTGCATTTCAGAAGAACTCTCCTAACTCAAGAAGATATCTTTTGCAGGCCAAGCTTACTTATACCTGCAGGGGAAGCATTCTGCTTTCATTATTCTGTGAATAAACAGATGATCTGTATTTCTGTTGTCACCAGCCTGACACTTTAAAAGAGCTAATTTGCCCCTGTGCATTTCTTAGTACAAAACTAGGAACTGCTCCCAGACTGCCTAACTGTGTTACGTTATGGAGCATTATGTATGAAGGGCAAATGGAGACAATCATAATAAAGCAAAATGATATGACTACAAGCAATAATGTTAAAATGTCAGAAATGCCACATCACACCCTCCATTTCTTGCCTCTGTCTTTGAACCTCCCGAGGCTCACAGTAATCCTGTGTGGGTACTGCTGAGTGTGAAGTATTGTATGTCATTCCAAGCCTGGGCACGAAAAAAGGTACATTTTTAAACAGGGACAGTGACAGTCAGGGGTATCAAATAACAACGTAGATGTTGCTAAGATCAAAGACAAAACTTTTAAAACCTATAATGGAATGCTGTGTTTCTCACAAATGTTGACAGTTGCACTGATTGCTCAGTTCACTTAAATTCAAGCCCTGGATGTCGATCCAAAGGTTCTGCACATCATCCTATTTCCTTTGTAACAAGTATATTCAAAATGGAGAACTGAGTCTGAATTTTGCAGAGATCAGAGTATTTGAATTTACTCAGCGTTAGAAGTTCACCTTTTTTTCTGTTCCATCATCTTTTTAAAATGGGTCAAATTTAGCTCAGGGATGTTTGGCCTCATTCTGCTTAATCTGTTCCTGTGTCTCAGCAGTTCTCTTGCCTTCAAATAGTTCTCATTTCTAAAATAAAATGGCATTAGTTTTATAGAGGAACACTGAAAAAAATGCTAGATATTCATATTGTGAGGGGAAAAAGAGTAGTCAGATACTTCTGTGCATTTGATAAATCAAATGTGGGGCCTTATCCATTTCCTTGGAAGTCAAAGGAATTAATTTCTTGACCATATTTGAGGCAGTAATGTATGTAGCAATTTCTTATGACTCCATGTTGTAGAAAAATGACAAAGAAAATGTTTTAACTCCTGGGTATTTTTCCTAACAATTTACTGCCTTTCCACTTTATGTTTTTGATTCTTTCCCTCCCTGAGTGCTTTCCTCCCTAATTCTGATTTTCTCAAGCTGATTCTAGCCTAGTTTACCATTAGAAAGCTGAAGCCCCTTTCCCTGACTGACAGGCACTGGTGAGCATCAATATGTTTGATACCTGTCCTTTCTGGGGTGCTGATCAAAGGCTCTGAGTGCTTGTATTTGTCAGTGTGTGATGAGAAACATTTCTCTGACCTGCTATGATTTTATTTTTTCTAGATTTATGTGTGATGATGTTGACTTCAACTTGCGTGTCCACAGTGCTGGCCTTCTCATCTGTCGGTTCAACCACTTCAATGTCATGAAAAAGCAAATTGCAGTAGGAGGACAACGATCCTTCCACATAAAGTCTAAGGTTGGAACTGAAACCTCTGTTGCAATGTTATTAAAATTCTGTTTTCCTTTTTTGTACCTTTTAACCTGGACTCCTGTGGTATTTTGGTGCATCATCTGTTTGCAGTAATGGGATATGTCTGCCACGTGGGGCTTTTTTAGTTTATTTCTGAAATTCACAATGTTCTTGTCATAAATACACCTTTCCTTAATAACTTTCCTTTAAAACTTCGAAAAACACATGAAGTATCTCTTTGCAATCCAAGTAGCCATTCACTATGTGGATTTTATCTACAGCTATAGAATTGCTCATCTTCATGTGACTTCATAGGTAGGAGTATCTTGAGTTTAGAGAAGAAAACTCAAAGACTATAAACAGAAATATAATTTTATGAAATAGATTTTTTTTTTGTTAGCAGATATTTTTGGCTGAATAACTTTTCTTCTTATGTAAAACTTGGATTTGTAGGGTAGAGATATATTTTATACAAACCAGAATTCACATAAGTACAACTTGATTAAGATTGATCTGTATGAGAAATATTTTTTCCTCATAGGTATCTGACACTCCAGTTTCAATCTCCCCTGCTCAGTACATTTGTGCTCCTGACAGCAAGCACACGTTCTTGGCAGCACCTGCTCAGTTGCTCCTTGAAAAGTATCTCCAGTATCACAGTCATCGCTTCTTCCCTCTCTCACTGAAGAATTATAGCCATCCAGTGCTATCTGTGGACTGTTACCTTAACTTAGGACCACAGGTACTGAACAAAACAGTCTCCAAGTAGCTCTAGAAATTTGTAGGCTCTGTTTTGGATGGGTTAGTTGATGTATTCCTTGATAGTAGTTACACAGCCTCTGAAGAATGAGGTACATCTGTTTAATGTTAAAATTGAATTCTTAGTCCCATAGAGTTATTGTACTTCAACTAAAGTGCATGGAGATCAATCCCAGAATTGTCCTAAATAATAATATAGTCTGTGAAGTGTTTTCTCAATCTGCTATAATTTGGCTCTTTCTACAGAAAATCTCATCCACAAGAGGGTTTTACAAATACTAGATAACCCCTAGAAAGTACTTCAAATATATAGATGTTTTAGTTCTGATAAGACTTTAGACTGATAAGCTGTGGCAGAGAATCGAATACTAGACAACCAGTTAGAATGGGAGAAGCTGACATTATGTCTCAGGAGCTGTTGGCTCTCTCTGATGAGTTTGGATTTAAAGCCAAAGTCATACTTTAACTCAAATATGTCAATAGAAATTTGGTACTAGGGTGGTGTGGTCTAGGAGAGAGGGAACGGTGTTACCTCTTCACTTGAAAACTAAATGAAATTCAGTTCTCTGGGTTTACTTAACTTCTCTTCCAAAGAGCTGCATAATAACCTTCCCATGTATGCTGCTTCCAGAACATTTTGAGTTTTTAGGATTTTGTTTCCACCATGTATGGAAAAACAAGCTCTGTGGGAGGGCATTGTACTGTTACTGTCTTCATCAATTGCATCCTTTCAGCTCTAACCCATTCAGTACATGAAATTAGTTCAATTTCATTCTGGAATTGAGGCCTGAGCTGTAATACAATACAACAGGATTGAAGGGATATGGAACAGGCATACTGGTACAGAGTGTTAGTTGCTGTGGTTCAGCCTTCCTGCACTGAATCATGCTGATCCATGCCAGATGAGCATGTATCCCAACTAAGTAGTACAGTGGCACTTTGGAAACAAAGCCTTGTGTGGAAGATTCCTTAATCTGAATCTATAAATCCTGAAAGAGTGCTGTAAATATTCCCATTCCTAGTGGATTTCAGGAGTAGCCATAGAAACTAACTAGGCAAAAGAGGAAACCTCATACATTCATGTATATGTGCAACTTGCTTACTTGAGTAATGCTATAATAATGTAAATAAAATTTCAAATTTCTAAGGGTTCTTTTCATGTCTGACTGTAGACTTACTGTATTTACACACAAATAAATAAAATGTGCTGGGCAGGTCACACCATTATGGTTGTGGGGAGCTATTGTTATTGCAGCTTTCAATTACATAGCTAACATTACATAGTAACATTACATAGCTAACAGTTGTCCTTTATGCTTATGGTTAATAAGGGATGTTTTGGAAGGAACTAAAAAGCTCAAAATATTTGGAGTTGGAAAGCAAGTCTGATGAATCAGGTGCAAATACTGGAAGCTTCATATGGAAGGTCTAAATATGTTAATTTTTTTCCACCCTCTCCAATCAGATTGCAGTTTGCTACGTGAGTTCTCGGCCTCATTCTCTGAATATCAGTTCCTCTGGTTTGACATTCAGTGGTCTCCTGCTGTACCTCTGTGATTCCTTTGTTGTAGCTAGCTTTTTGAAGAAGTTTCATTTTCTTAAAGGTGAGCTGCAATAATTTTATTACAAAGAATTAGGTGACATGGTCTCTGGGGGTGTAGGGAAAATGTATTTTATCTGAAATATACATGCATATATATATAAATGCATGTATTGATATTTGTCTTTATATGCCCCACCCAACTTTGATGCTTGATCATGCTGGTTCTGCACTGTAGTAAACTGGTATATAGCAGTGCTATAAATTCTGCAGATTTCTAAGTGGGAAGGAATGTTGGATCCATATCATCATGCCTAGTGTATGTGCACAACTCCTTACTCTGTTTGAAAACTGAGTATTGAAGATTTATGCATGAAGCATTTACCTATTGTGTTCTTGGAGGTTTTCTAAATTTTAATAGAAAATGGGTGGTGGACAAGCTTTTATCAAAATCTATTTTCTATTATTAGAAATATAAACTGGCTCATTTAAAATTTATTCCTAATACCCAGTTTCTCCATGTAAACATGATGGTGTGTTGCAGTGGAGACAACGAACTTCCACTTGTGTTGCCGACAGTCACGTTGCAAACTTCTTTTGGATCCTTCTGCTGATTTCTTAGGCTTTTGGGGCTCTGGGGATTTGTTTCACTCAGCTATAACTGTCACAGGGAGAAGAGCACCGTGGTTAGTGCCTCTTGAAACTGGCAGAGTTGTTATGAACTGCTGTGTTCTTTATCGCAGCTAAAACAGAGGCTACAGTCAGTCTCGTTTTGTATAAACCAATCAATTTTTATATCATGTAGCACAAATTGTGTTTGCTTTGGGATTTCTCCATCTGCCCTGGCAGTCAGCTTGATTTTCCAACCCTTCACATGAGAATTAAACACCATGTGACTGTCTGTCTTTTGTCTTTTTATTATATTCACAGGATTTTTTTTTGTCTTGGGCATTACCACTTACCTCACCATCTCTGATTTAGATTTCTGAGTGCTGGTGAGGCAATTATTTTTTCTTAGAGGAGGACTTTTCTCAGAAGCCAGGAAGCCATGCATGCAAGTTAGAGTGGTTATCAGCATGCCAGTCATGCCAGTTGGCATTAGTTACTGAAGTATTGTTTTTTTACTTTGGCCTTCTGGGTTTGCTTGTATCTGTAGCCACATAGATGAGATTCTTTGTTGCCAGCACACGAGTTACCAATCCAAAAACCACTACAATTTGTGATTAGTTTTAAAGACATGTTTAGACCATTTCTGGGCAGAAAAGCACAAAGAGCTTAGTCAGCCATTACTGTGATTGCCTTGTAGGTTTTGCTGAGTTGGGGTTTCACACAAAGGTAATGATGAGAAGGGCTCCAACAGGAACGGATATAGGGCTTTATCTGGTTTGCAGTCAGGACCCATCACCACCTCCTTAGACCTGCCAGTTTTACCTTTTCTACCCTAACTATCTTGGAAAATGCTGCTAGTCCTGTTTACTAGATGATGATAATGAAGTACTCCAAGTTACACAAGATCCTGACAAATAGGTAGCTGAACATAGCTCTCCTCAACTCCTACCTAAGTGGCTTAATTTTCTCCCAAGCCCATTTGTAACTCCTGATGGGAAAGGAGGGGAATTCTCCATGCCAAAGGATGGTGGGAAGTGGGTGATCTGAGAACCAAGGGGACCCTCACATGAGTTTCTTTTGAACTGTTTGCTAGGTGCCACCCTGTGTGTGATTTGCCAGGATCGCAATTCTCTCCGCCAGACCGTGGTCCGGTTGGAGCTGGAAGATGAGTGGCAGTTCCGCCTGCGGGACGAGTTCCAGACTGCCAATGCCAAAGAGGACAGACCACTGTTCTTCCTGACTGGACGACATATTTGAAGAGAGACACATTTCCTGAATGACAAAAGACACTAATTGCTACGATCTCATGAAATTACTTTTGAGAGGCTCTGTTTTCTGAACAGAAACAGGACTGGTTTTGTTGTTTATTAGAGTGATATCTAATCAGACAGTTTAAGATCATATTTACAAACATTGAAGTGACTTTTCTAATTTAGGGTTCTGATGGGAGTCATCCCTAATTCCTGATAGAGACAGAGACTTACATGGTAGAAAGCATTTCATATCAGAAGAGAGGTCAATGAGTGCACTTCTCCTGTGACAAAGAAGACCACATGCAAGTTCATAAAGAAAAGGGTTAGGAAACTTTTTTTGTACACTTCAGAATATGAAATGTAAATTTAGGAGCAGGTTCTGGTTTACAAGTCTTATTTATCAAACAGTTGGCATAGGGAAACAGGAGTCGGTACAGTTCTGTAGTATATTGCTTCTGATTGGTCCAGGTAGGCTTTTTATATGAAGAAAAGTAAAGTGTGTTTCTTTAACAGTAGGAACTCAGAGCTTTAATTTGTTGAATAAGTGCCACACTGGATAGTTTTACCATGCAGGACTGTTGGAGTAGAAGCGTAATTACAAGTCTGGTTTATTAGCATGAAGAAGAGAGTTAAGAAGGTAGATGGTAAAATGAGATTGGAACATTTAAACCTGAATGAATAACTGAAGAGACCAAATGGTGGAACTGACCTGCAAGTAATTTACATCTAGAAAAGTGATGTTTTGTGACTGAATTATAGACTGGCTGTAGACTTCAAGCTGAGGCAAGTGCACTCAGGAAAGCAGATGAGATGGTTCTAAAACACTCCCAATACACTTTCTGGGGATATTTTCTAGCCAAGGTGCTTCAAAGGAGTGAGAAAATGGAGATTACATTGCTGAGAAATTCAGGTGAAAATCTAAAAACACATTTTAGAACAGCACCGGGCATTGTGATATTTCGTACACTCTAAATGTTAAATCAGTGGTCACTGTCTTTGTCTCAGTGTTTGGAAATGCTGTCTAAGTTGCAAGCTTCCTGTTTGTCTTTACAGAATCAGTAACATCACTCAGTCAAGCTATAGGAAGGATGAGTATAGAAATTGGCAGAGGATACCTAATATTTGGGCAGGCCTTTCTTGCTGGATACACCAATGGGATGTTTTGACAATGATTTTATACAAATGAAATGCTATTGGGTGGCTGAGTCTGTTACAGTACTGGCCTTGAAATGCAGACATCGGTATGACTTTGCCAAAGAGCTGATTTAGGTTAATTTATGAGAAAATGTAAGTTCTGTAAGTTGTGAATTCTGTAAGAGACATGGATTGCTATCTATAAGGAAACTGCTAGCAATCAGTGTGCTTCTGTATTTCATTGTTCTTGTTTCACAGTGAGAATTCACTTTAAGTTTTGTGAAGGAAGGTGAGCATTGTCCTATGTAAATAGTATTAATTGTTCAGTTTTCACCAGTTGATTAGTTAATTTAAACTTCTTTAAGGAAGTGTGACATTTATGTCTAATCCATCCTTTATAAATAAAGTTCATGCTGCATGGACACCTGTCTTGGTGATGTACTGGACCAATAACTACACCCACTTTTGTAGTGGAAAACAACAAAGGAAAAGCATTGGCTGAAAGGAGTTAATATAATTAAGGAAAGACTTGAACTGATCAAGAGAAAATACAGAACTACTTAATAGCCTACAACATAACACAGCCTCAAAGAGATTTTGCAAGAACTCAGATTGAAGGATAGTGAGTTGAAATTCCCTTTCCTGTAACCAAATATTTAAACAACTTATGCCAAGTGTCCATTAACTTTTTCTGTGTTTTAGATCTGTGATTTGCTTTGTCAGTCTTTAGATATCCATTTTCTCCAAGAAACTAAAAAAGGCCTAAAGGACAAAATAATTAAAAATACATAAAAATAAATCACATCCCTTCTTAACATTCTCTTTTGCCACAAAGTTTCCAAAACTTTGACAAAATACAGCTGGTAGTCACCTGAAGCCATCATACTCCTGAGTGTTGTTCATGGTAACCTTTTTCTCCATGAGTTACCTACACAGTGTACCCCATCTACAGGATAGGAGTCCCAGGGTCTGGCCTCAGCAGACCTGTGTCTATTGTGTGACCAAATGCAATCATTCTCCATCATGGACTATATTTATGAGCAATTGTATGTTATGAAACTTGCATTCACAGCCCATTGTCTTGGAGAGCACATCCTGGGATAAGACCTGACATGCCCTTACTCTGGCCAAAGTGCAGGTACTTCCTGTCATGCTGTGGGAACATCTGTGCACCCACGTGGCAGAAAAACATTTGCTCACAGGAGGCCAAGCAATGATGGTGGACGACTCAGGGAGAGACAGCCTCCAGAGCTCCATCCAAAAGTTTCTTCATCTCTGACCTAGTTTACAAGCTAAGCCCCTCTAAAGTGTAAGTTTTCATGGAAGAGGGCATGTGTCCAACTGTGACTCTGAGGTGATAAAGTAATACAGAGAAATAATAATGATAAATTAAAGCAAATCTGCTTTGATGGGACTGGCATCCTGTGCTGCAACTCTTGGGTCTATAGTTTTTTACTGTATGTGCATGTATAGGGCTGGGAACCCAGATCCCAGCTCCACACTTTTCTTGTCTTTCCTTTGTGAGAAGGAATCACTGGCATCCAGTCCCAGTGACCTTTGGGAGAAAACTTGGCCCATGCCCATTATGCACACAAATTTTTTAAGTATTTCCTTTCTGGTTTTGGATGTGGCAAGAAAGCAGAACTCTCTATCCTGCAGACTCAATTGATAATGTGATAGCAAACAAGCTTTTTATAGCTTCTGCCTTCTTCTCTAGCACCTTCCATGCTTTCTGGTTTAGTCATCCACTCTCTGCACCTGCAGATAGTATTATTAGCATGTTCTGAATTGTCTGTCAGAGAGGGAAGTAGTTTATGATTCAGCTCCTGCAAAAGACAGAGTCCAAATATAGAGAAGGTTATTGGAAAGATGACATTATTTTCCTTCTTACCATCCTCTCTTCTCTATTAAAGCGCACTTCACAAGCACTTAAGCACTAATGTCTGGTATCTAATCACTAGAGGATGTAAGGTATTTCATCCCTCCCTAGAAAGTGCCTCCTGTTGTGGTGATAGGGAATGTACAGATCTCAGCTCCCACTCTGCATCTAAAAGCAGTTGCTAAACATTGCTTGTGATTGGGTGGCTTTCCAAAGGCTGTATCTGTGACAATTTGTGGTCAAAGGTGTCACTCACACAAAAAGGAAGAGGTACAACAAACCCAAAGGACAGATCAAGGCACAGCTCTACAGGGTAGAAAATGAAGAGCAAATGAAATGAGAGCTATGAATGGAGTCAGCAGCATGGAAGATGTTGGGGGGCAAGCAGAGCTCCTGGCTGCAGTAGGAAGTGTTTGCAGGGGCACAAAGACCTTGTGCAGGGGCTGTGTGCAGTGTGAAAGAATCTGGACTTCCATTGCAGTTGGAATTCATGTGGGTGTCATGAGCACCCAGCTCAACAGGACCCAGCCATCTGCCATGGGCTGCAGTCTGGTCTGGCTTTTAAGGTGACTGAGGCTTGCAAGACTTCCCTCCTTCCTAGGGTCCCTCAGGCACTATCACAGTGCCTGTGCCAGAAATGACTGTGCCAGAGCTGTTTCTCAGGGTGGTAAAGCATTGCAATTATCGCAAAGTCCAGCCTCTGCTTGCATCCCTCTGCTATACATGGGATGGGCAGAGGGATCCGCACGCTGCTGGGCACCCTCAGCCCCACGGCACAGCCTCTCACCACACCACACACACCACACCCTGCTGCCAAGCTGCCTTTCCACCCTCCCACCACGGCCCTCCTGTCCCACATCATCCCTCAGCAACCAGTCTTAATAATTCATCAGCTACCACTGAAATATTGTGCATACACTGGTGTGAAAAAAAAAAAATCTATATTCTTCTCTTTTCCCTACTTCCTTAAGGGTACAACTCTTCAATGAAAAGTAAAACTAGTCCCATACATCCTCTGCCTGTTGACTCTCTTCTGTTCCTTATTCTTGCCCCAGTCTACACCTAAATAAATACTCAGTGGTTCTGGTAGCTTGCAAATGCTTTTGTAACATTTCCAGTCCTGTTTTGACAGCTCCCAAAATAACCATTGATGATTGTGGAGGACACAGCTCTGGCAGTTTGGAGGCAATAGTCCAAATGCTGACATTGGCCACTGCTGACATATTAGTTGGCTAGGAAGTGATTGGGAGCCAGATATAACAGTGAGACTCCTGTGCTGTGAGAAAAAGGCATTGGGAAACAACTACCATGATTTTAAGAAAGACTTCATAAGGCAGTTTCATACATAAATGTGGTTTTGATTAAAATCCTCAAGAAAACTGAATTTTTTTATTTAGATTTACATATAAACAGAAGGAAATTTCTCCACACTTGTTACATGACCAAGATGTTCATTATGCACTTAAACCTTGAACACACCACAGAGTATTATTCTGTCAGCATGAGCTGTGGTGCTGTGGAAAATGATGACTGGCACCATTAACAATAATTAAACAGTATTCTTTATGCTTAGAGACAATAGGAATGACAGGAAAGTGAATCTTTACTTGTCACTACCCATCAGAACAATTAACAGCTTGGAGAACATTGGCTCAGAAGTTATTGCAGTAATCACGGGGTTGATTCTGCATCATAAGAAACACTTTCATATATGGACTTTTGCAAACACATAGAACATTTTCTTTTATGTTGTTGGTGTGATTTTTCTCACCAGACCTTAAATTTTTCTTAATACTGTTTATTTATCAGCCATAACTCTCAAAGTTCTCTCCCAGACAAGATGGCACCTGTATTGGGGCAGGCTGGCAGCCCTGTGTACCCTTCTTAAGTCCCCCACTAGAATCATGTTTGGTCTGCATATGCAGCTTCTTGAATTCACTTTTGCAGGAGATGCAAAGCAGGACAGTTATGACTCAGCATCTCAGTTAGGTAGATTTTCTTTTTGCTTTCTCAACATAGCTTTCTTAATATACGCGGTGCTATAAATTTCCATGGGTGTTTATGAGACAAAAGCCTTTACAGAAAGAAAATAGGGAGAACAGCTCCATAAGCTTTGTCCATGGAAACTACTGCAATGTGAAAAGCAACTATTTTAGGAGAGTGCTGCTGTTCCAGTACGGTAGAGTTGTGATTGTATTTAAAAATAAATTAATCTTTAAGTTGAAAAATTATTCTGTTAAAAATAAGTTATCAGGTATCAGTTTAGCAAAATAAAGTTCACTTAGAGGCTACCATGAGCTAATATTTCTATTTTTAAATATTTTGGAGTGATTTCAAATTTTTTTCCTTCTCATGATACAGCACTTGCAAATGCTGTTTATAAAAAGCAACTGGTTCCTCTTTAACCTGTGTCATGTCATGAAATCACAGTAATGTAGTGAAAACTGGCATCAAAACTTCTGTTTACAGTCCATAATTATGATAAAGTATGTCACAGAGGCTATGGGCTGAGGAGGAATCTAAAAACTGATGTGAAGCCTCCATGAACTGTGAGTCTGAGAACATTTTCTGTGAGTTTTGTGTCAGCTACTATTCCATGTTTGTCTTTGGTTGAAAACACCAACTGGGGAAGTAGCAACAAATCTGTGAAGTCCTGAGTGAAAAAATGGGAAGGGAGTGAGGGAAAAGCAGCTGCTGGGGCTGTTGGGGAGCACTGGGAAGAAGGCAAAGAAACTGTGACACTGCTGTGTGGGCATGACAGCAAGGAGGTGGGATGGGAGCAGGCAGTGGGGATGGGAACCTTGGGAAAAGTCTGGGAAACATTGTCATAGTTTATGAAATTTATGGAGAAAGGTCTTTGGGTATATTGATCAGAAGTGTTTGGTGATGGCCACCCTTGGACATAGATACCGGATGCATTGATCTAGGAAGAGGAGCCACTGGATACATCTATATTGGACAGGAGAAATGCCCACACTTGTTAGTGCTTCCTGGTGAAAACAGAAAGTTTCTCAAATCAGATGGCACAGAAAAAGACAAAGGCTTCAGGAATACAGTGTGCTGGGAAAGATGCACACCCACTTTTTGAAGAATTTGAAAAATAAACATTATGTAGCATATTTCAATGATTTAAATACTATTTCTGATAGATTGTTATACTTACCCATCACAGCTTGAAAGAAAATTTATCAGAAGAAATGGGTGGAACAGTGGAAAATTATTCCAACAAACAGGGATTTCTATCTTTCAAATTTGGTGAATAGACCTTTCAGCAGGGGCAGGAATGCCATTGAAATTCATTAGGTGTGGCATTTCCCTGTTTATCTGAAATGAGAAGAATTGTATTGAATTTCCTTCCCCAAAATTGTTCCAGAAAGTAAACGTGATTTGACAGATAGCTAATAAATGGGTTTCTGTGCTTACAGTCTGAACATTTGGTGTACATCAGGAACGAGTAACTTGAGCATCTTGGTAACTTAAGTGCTTTGCTATTTTCTCTTGGAAGAGCTCCTCTGCAGCTTGAGGGTGACTTGGCTATTGGGCCACTTCAGATTCAGAGTTTCTAATGTGAACTGTGAAAGAGTCTAAGTAAGCATCATTTTTCTGATGATTAGATCTCTCCCAGATGCCTTTCATGTCAGTGTCCTGTGATCCTAAAACACCCATTGGGTGGCAAGTCAGTTCATCAGGGACTGGCTGCTGTGGGCCAGAGTGCCAGGGCTTCAGGAGCAGGAGCAGGACAGAGCCAGCAGCAGCAGGCTGTGTGACAGTGCCAGAGGGATGCTGAGGGAGCCCAGCAGAACTCATAGGCCCAGCAAGTAACTGGAGTGAGCTGAGACTGGGTTGCCTGCATCTAATGCTTGTCCTGTGATACAAACTGGCACTTCCTTTGCCATGTCAGGCATTCACAGAAGTTTGGCAGCTATGCTAGTTTTGGTTGATACACAGGAATTACAATCATTCCCAATACTCCCAAAGCTTAAAGGCAACTCAATGCAGCAATGAACTTAACTTCTCAGGCCTGAGAATAAATGGTTTTAGGAAAGTATTTCAGACTTTAAACTGTCCTGCATTGTATTTTGGGATAAGGAGGGTGGCAGAGGCAAGCACAGCTGATGCTGATGTTGCTGTTGAAAACAACACACTGTCTAGCCCTGGCCTGTGATATCCTAATCCTCCAGCTGACAAAGCCTGGTGGGCTGCCAGCTGTCACAGAGGGCTGTCACTCTCTGCTCCTCTCTATCTTTACATGCTGCCTACTTAGTGACACTCACAGTGGTGAGACACCACATGCTGGCAATGAGCTCTTTCTCTACTCTATGCCATATTTCAAGAGTTTTTCCATTGATTGATTATTTTCCTACTCACTGAATTTACATATAGCCTAGGGTTAAATATGAAGCAGAGCCAGACATATTTGTTCATTTGATAACTCTTATCAGCTCATAGTTAATGTTAGGACTCTCTTGCAGTAGGCTGCTATAAATAGCCCATTTCATTACATAACAATGGAAAGATTTAGAAGCCTTTGCCCAAAGTCAGACATATAACAGAAGTGTTCAAGGGTTTTAGTAGCAACTTTATTTCCCCAGCTTCTGTAGCTGGATGCCTTATAAGCAGAGGAATGATAAATAATGAAATTCAAGCCACCGGTTGTGAGTGTGGAAGTGTATCATGGCTGTGAGTTTGTGGTCAGTTTGAACACAAAACCTCAGACTGGATCTTGGTGGCAAGGCTGCCATTCCTGCCAGCTGCCAGAAGTGGTTTCAAGATGCTGGACTCAGCTGTCCCCTCAGACACAGCCAGAAGTCTCAAAAGAATCAGGACAAGTTTGTCTGATGTTACATAGCATGTGATCTGTACAGATCTGTGTGGATTCCACACACTGGTACCAAACCAGGCACAAACAGAAGACCAAAAGGAACAAATGGACATGAAAATGGTCCTCTTTCAAACACTATTGCACAGAGGAACAGGAAAGCTTTGCTGCCTTCTCACTCATACAGTTATGTTTGTGGAGTTGTGGTACTGTGCGGCTGTGCAGAAAGATAGAATTAAATTTTGGCATTAAGAACCTGCCTTGAAAAAAAATAAACTATTAAAATCCATGCAAAATATGATTATTGATGGTAATAAAATATTGGCAGTAAAAATTCCTTGTATTCTGTTCCTGGAATTTATAACTCAGCAAACTTTCTGACCATAAAATCTTATATGAAAGTAAGGATACTGGCTGTTTGGAAGTGAATTTGTGTTTTTCAGGCTCTAATTTTTCACAGAACCTTTTGATTGAACACTTGAGGAGTCAGTTGCAAGGAAAGTGTGCTCTGGTTTACTGAGCTCAGGTTTCTTGCTCTGACAGAGCTTCCAAGAACTTCGGCAGGTAAAATTAGCAAGAACATGATCGCTGCGAAATTATATTCTCTGGAGCTCTGTTGTCTACAGCTAAAACCTGAAGGCAGCTTTTTTGTATATGGCAGAAACCAACAGTGGCTTTAGTGGTGTATGTGAAGAACAGAGGAAAATTACCAGCTCAGGATGTCGTCTGAGGAAGAAGATCATCCAGAGACCCCCATCGGCTCCCCTTGGTCTTGGGTAAGAGACTATGCCCTAAGGTGGCATAAATAACACTTAAAGCTTTTAAAAAAAGTATCAAGCTATGCTGTGTGACTCTCAATAGTACTGAGTATCAGCAGCACTGTTAGTCTCCTGTTGAAGTCTGTGTTTCATCGATGGTTACGTTGTCTCTTCTAGTTCAACCTGTGGACTCTAAAAAAAGAATTGAGTGGGGAAAACCTTCTTTTGTTTCTCTTGTGTATGTCAGGTTTTACAAGGAGACCTGACACATTCTGTACTGTCTGCTTTGCTGTCTTACTGGTCGTGCAAAGCTACACTGCTGAAAGGTAGCTTTTAGGTACAGTGGAGGGAAAAGGATGTAAAGGACAGTTTTAACATTTGATCTGGAGGTCTGCATTAAAGAGCCGGTGAAATACAGAAATGTCTTGCCATTTTTTCTCATTAAGACTGAAGCTGTGTTAATGAAATCTAACCTGCACGGATGCCCCCTAATAGTGGCTGCACAGTCCTGTGTTTTAAGGTCTGGGCTGATGCCTAGTGTTGCTGTAGAGGATGTGGGTCAGTACAGGTTTCTGGCAGAAAGACAGAGGATGAATTCCCTCTGAAGGCACTTTGGGTAGAAATAGGAACAGCTCTACTGGATTGCCTGGCAATTTGCTAAATTTCAGGAAAAGGCAGCATGGGTTACAACAAAGGGATTCAATTACTTTTAAAAAGCTTTAAAGTGGTTGAAAACAATTACACGCTTTGAAATTAATATTTATGGTTTCATATATGTTTTTCATATCTTTTTATATACACACACATCTATGATTTTTCAGAGAATGGCAATATTTGAAATGGTTTCTAAATGTGGTCAGGCATGAATGTGTGTGATATATCAAGAACTGGTATGTCCTGCAGGCACCCAAGGAATTATCTGAGACTTTTGCTTTTTGAAGGTAAAATGCATAGAATAAATCGCTGATGCTAGGAACATGGATTTAGTCTCATCTTTGGAAGAACATGCAGGGAGGGTGAAAATGAGCACCAGTTGTTCTCACTCTCAGGACACAGATTTCCTGGTATTTGTGTGTTGGTAGATGTCTATTTTTGACGGATAAGAAGGCAGTTCATAGGTTTTGATTCTAAATTAAACATAGGTGGCAACTTTCTATTTCCACTGAGAATTCCCTACAGACTGAGCAGAAGGGAAGCTGGGTGGGGAGAGATGGGACTAATTAGTTCACTGATGGCTGGAGCACTAAGGAACATCAAGACAACATTCAATATAAACCAAAGTGAGAAGGAACAAAGAAGTCAGGGATTTTATTTTTTTCTTTGAACTTCAAATGAAAGTGAACTCCTGGCTTTCATCTTTATTAAAAATTAAAATATCCTACCCAACATTTTAACTATTGCATTTGTATGATGCACAATTCAGCTTTAGTTTCCTTCTAGAAATTTCCTTCACGTATAAGTCTCTTAAATTGCTAAGGAAAGTCATGGATCCCAGTGCTCATTTGAACAATCTGTTTTGCAGTGAATGTGCAAGTTTCATTACAGATTAAATAAACAGTGTTACTCAGCATATAAAGAATATCAAATTTCTGATAGAAATAGATGTGGTAAAGATCATTTAGGAGCTGCTGTTTCTGAGCTTCTACTGAGGACATCAGAAAAGAAGAACTATTTACCTCTATAGATTTACTGAAGTGGTTCTGCCTATCACTGTGTGGTAGAGTACAGAGAAAATTTTGGTCCTTAGAGAGGATGACAGAATACACATATTCGAGAATATTAAAAGCTCATCACAGAGAGCTCCTTGATAAAGAGATTCCCTAGGTATGCAAATAAAAATATATGAGCCCCAGGCTTTGAAATGCAGCATGTGATTAAAAACTTAAATGCTTCTAGAAGCAAATTTTTTTTCATAAACATTTAGAGACTAGGGTTATGAATGAGATTGTACACTTATGCCCTGTCCAGAGAAGGAATAAATAAAAAATAACAAATAAATTAAGCATCACTGAGAGAAGTTGATATAACATGTGGGGATGGTGGTGAAAACTGGGCCTGTCAAAACAAAGCAGACATCAAGGAGAACTGTGCAAATTCCTGCGTCAAATACAAACTTCCTATATTATCCTAGGCAAAATTCAGGTTTTATTTGCTAGTGTTTCAAATTATTGAGAAGCTGTGCTCTAAGATCTCTGCTTGAGGCCTTAGAGTTCAGAAGAATTTTTGCATCTTTCACCTGTACCACAAGGAGCATTTGTAAAATACTCCTTGAGCCACTTATACTGGGTGTCCAAATTAAACAGGCACACTTGAAAATTGTAACCTTTATTTTCCTCCTACACATACCATTTTTTGGTTCATTTAACCTGAATCTTTTGTTGTGTTTTGACATTCTTTGGGAGAGGCCTTTCCAGAATGCAACATCTTGTTGCAGTTGCCATCTGCTGCCGGTGCTGCTGCAGGTGATGGTGCCATGGCAGAGGGACTGGTTGGCTCCCCAGGGCAAGTTTCCATCATTCTCTTCCCAGTGCCAGGCCAAACCACTGCTCATGATAAAGCACTGTCATTTCTCTGGAGCTGCAGGCAGTCCTGGATTTACCACATTCCAGTGGGGGTAGCAATTTAAGTAGCATCAATTTCTTTGGAAATCTAAGAACTGTGTGTTTCTCATTGTGAGACTTTTACTGCACTAAACAGCTTTCCTGGGAAAGTCAGAAAGAGCAGTGATGGCCAGAGGCTGCTCTCACCCCCAGAGCTGTGCGGGCTCAGAGCAGCCTGAGGCAGAGCCCATTTGCCCCAGGGCTGTAGTCCTGCTCTTTGCAGCAAGGACAGCCGCAGCTACTCTGACAGCAGGGCTGTCCCCTGCTGTCCCTGCAGATGGCCATGCTCTGGGCTCTGGCGCTGCTCCATCCCACAGCCCTTTGCCAGGGAAGGGTCTCTCCCATGGGGGCTGATTCCCCCCTGCTTTCTGACCTGAGGCTGATCCATGCCACTTTGGGCACAGGGATCAACATTGCCCTGGTGCACAGGGGCCACGGTGTGGGCTCTCCTCCTATTTTACTTTGGTGGTCTTTTTGCAGCCATCCTGAGCAGACTCCAGGCTTTCAGGGCAGGAGCACCTTTCCCCCACCATGGCCTTACCCAGCTATGCCCAGCAGGTTGGCAGCAGCAGCCAGGGCAGCAGGTGCCACCTCCTTGCAGCTCCTTGCTCCCATTTTGGAGGGCTGACCCTTCAGAGAGTGGAGGATGTATTTTTGCAAGGGTAAATAATCTCAGATCTGCTTTCCTCCAGCATCAAGCACATGTGCTGCCTTCGACCTACTGAAAAACAAACAGCGAGTCGAGCCCGGGCCCTTCCCTGGGTTCACCCTTTGGGGAGCTGACTGCAGGCCAAGTCCTTTTGCATTTTATTTAGGGCAGGTTGTGGGAGGTCAGCGATCATTCTGTATCTTTAGATCATGTCTCAGAGAGCCTGCCCTGTCTTAAAATAGATCTGAGAGTTCAGCTCGGTCCACGGGGACGAAAGGCCGTGAGGGCCATCAGAGGCTGTCAGCTGCTTCGCCCCCCAGCTCCTGTCACCTCCACTGCCTTTGCACCATAACCTTAATTTGCACCATGAGTAATGTTTTAATAACATGTATTTATCTTATGCTGCCATAAATGCAAGCAGAGTTAACCTCTCTGACTCTCCTACTCTTTGAAGGGATCTGTGACAACTCAGTCTCACCTGGAGCAGGAGTCTGCACCTTGTCAAGGCCTCAGTCCAAGGACTGGTCAGCCCAGGGATGAGCTTCAGCAACTGAGCAGCTGAACAAAACCTCCTGAGGTCTAGGCTGCAAGTGTAAAACACTCTGAAAAGTGGAGCAGATAAGAAAAATCCAATCCGAACAGGCAGAAAGGAAAAACACCTCTCCAAGAACTAGAGCTGTCTTAAAACTTGAGATTTTTGAAAGCAGCGATATGTATTTGTTTCCTACCACCAGCTTTTAGATGTCTGCTTTTAAAAATTTATCAAGCTCTTACTTGCCATGGCAAAGGTTAAAACTCATTTCAATTTAATGTCCCCTGTCTCTAGGAGGTAAGAAAAAACTTCCTGAAAAGTAGCAGAAGTCTGACACTTCCACTGCATTTTCCCAAAGAGATTCTGTCCCAAATCAATGGGCAGATAAGGGCAGGGCTGTCATCAACTGAGCATTCCCCACTGACATCACCTATGGAGCCACAACAGGGTGTGCACAAAAAGGCACCATCGTGTTGGCACACAGAATGTGTCCGTTCTGTTTTTAATGTGCATAATCTGGGGAGATCATTGAAAAGCCTGCATGTTCAGGAAATGCAGATTTCTCTTCTATTTTGCTTGAAATTACATATTTGGGGTGGAGATTGTGTTGAGGAAATGGGACCAAATGATCTTGTGGATCTCATTGCTATTGCAGAGTCAGAAGCTTAGTTAGCTTCTGCTGTACCTTCATTCCATCCCTGGTTCTTTACACCTGTGATGCTTCCTGTCAGTGCTGTACTGGGATGGTTTCCCTGCAAAGCTGACAGCAAAGGAGAGCTTTCACTCAGCTTGGCAGAGCCTCTTTGGGTTCTGTCCTGTAGGGATGAATTTTGTGGGCTTCACTGTGAGTTTTATTCAGGTTCAGCTTCAGCTTCCCATGACCCTGCCATGGTGCTCAGGGACAAGAGGCAAAACCTGTTTATCCCTCAGTAGTACCATTTAAAAGTTTCAGCTCTTTAAATCTCCAACACGTACTAAGCTGTGATTTTTATCTTTATAGTCCCTCAGGAAGCTCATCATCAAAACCACAGCCACAGCCACAAAAAGACAATCATTTACTCAAATGCAGCAGGTTCTATATTACAGGCACTGTTACCAGGCAATGGAGACATGCCCATTCACAATAAATTCTTCATCCTCCATTCAGGAAAGCCATGAAAGTACCTGATGGAGGCATTTATGTGTTTTCAATTTTTTCTTGACCACTTTTCTTTTTTCCCTTCTGTCTTCTGAGTTTCACAAAAGCCTTGGTCTCATCTTGTAGTAATGCTGGTTTTGTGGCTTTGCAGAGAAATGCACTGCTATCATGGATGAGCAAATTGTACTTTGCCCAACAGAAATGGGGAACAAGGAACTGCATGGCTGCTCCCAAGCAAGGCAGGTCAGGAAGCAGCCCCCTTTCATGAAGGCCTAAGTCAACAGGGGAAAAAACTGCAAAAGGGCAGACTGAACAGATGAGCAGCTGGTCAAAAAAAATCTTTTTTTTTTAATTCAGACTCACTCTCCCTCTGAAGTGAATTGTATCAATTATGTAAGGAAGACTGCTGAGAGGAGTAAGTTTGCAGGATTAGTCTTAATTAGAAATTAATCCAGTACGCAGAGAATTGCTAGTTTTCTTTGCTCCTTCTTCACTCCTTCGGTGGTAAAACCAGGAACCTGGAGCATTTGCACCAGTTGGCAGATATCTGATTCATGGATCAGGTGAATAGTTTTAGTATATTCTTCTTTTACTACTATTAGCAGAGCTAGGAATGTGTCTGCAGAGCAACACAGACAGAAAATATGGTCTTTTTCATTCTATTCATTAAGGAATTGATTCATTACTGGGTTCCAGGCCAAAACAATCCCATTGCCCAAAACAATTCCAGTAATAAGGAAAAAATTAGTGAGAATAGCTGTTTCATAAAGGTTATTTGCTAGAATAGCCTCAAGCCCTTCTGGGCTATGAAATATCCTAAAATGAAATTAATATTTTCCAAAGAATTTTCATGAACAAGTGGCCCCAGTTCTTCTCCCTCCTGCTTTTCCAGAAGTTGTATTCCTGCCAAAAGGCTTTTAAAATGAGGGATTTTTAAATCAAAAGTGCCCTCCAGTGGTCCCACATATTATTTTTGGCTGATGCCTGATATTTATCTTCCCCTTCTTAGAAATAAGGCCATGTGATATTTAACAGCTTGTAGCAAGAACAACCAATTAAATTGGATGTACCCTTTAAAAAAAGGTCAGTTAATCTGGATGTATCCTTATATTGAGATTTTTTTTATACATGCTAACCAGTTTGAAAGCTTTTAATTTATTCACTTCTATTTTTTTCATCTCAGAAGTGTTTTTTCCTGCATTGTGCTGAGGTATTCTCTCTGCTCACCCTCTGCACGTGGTACAGCTTTGACTCTAACACCATCCGTATTGCAATCTGCTACAGGATGGAGGTGACCTTTTAAAAGCAAACAATATATCATCAGCAACTCAAGGGTCATTTTTACGTACACAAGCAATTAGGAATTGTACATAGCTTTGCTAATAAAATAATTAATTTTCCTAAAAAATCTAGAAACTATGATGGTTTTTCTATGTTTTTCTAAATATTTTAGGATCACATGGACTCATTATTTCTTGGATATTTTAAGGCAGAGAAAGATCAGGGAGAGGTATAAATGAAGGCTTTGTGGGATTTCTCTCTCAGTAAATATCTCTGAGAAATCCCTACCGTTCAAGGATTTTCTTTCATTATAAATTTCTGAGCCCCTCCACTCTGCCAATTTTGCTTAGAGGCATCTGAGGGGCAGCATTCCTTCAGAGGGACACTTTGAAAATTCAATGGAAATATACTCTTTAATAATTAAATAATTTGCAATAAATATTTTATTTGAAAACTCTTCTGCAAAACAACAGTTTCCTTAATCTATTTTAGCCTTATTAAAAACAAAACCAAAACCAAAATCCCCTTCATCTTTTTTTCCTTAGCTAAATTGGATACCTTACAAGACCTGGTACTTTTGTAAGGTCAGTGGAAATGCAAGCCATTGCAAGTGAGCTAAGTTAAAGCAATTACAGACATGACCTGTTATAAAAAAGGTTTGGGTGCTCCTAAATCCCTTCTCCTGGAATTTTAATGTTGTGTGTGCAGTAGAGGTCAAACCTTGACTATAAGTCAAGGAAGACTTGAGTCTCAGCTAAGACTGAGAAATAATCTGTGGCTCTTGCCCTGGTCAGTGCAGTGCTGGCCCGAGACAGGATGACAAAGCTTTTTTCCCCTCACGTTGCTGGATGAGTTTCAATAACCCTCTCCAGCTTTCTCAGCTGCTCCATCTGTTGAAAGGGATTATGTTAATAACACCTTGGGCAATATATTGTGACATTCATGGGGTTGTGCTCTGTGTGAACAGGGTAATGCAGTTAATAAACAGTATAAGCATAATAATACTTTTCCCCCTTCTATGTAAAAAATAACACTGAGTGAAAGGAGTTTTAATGAAAGAAGACATTAGCTCTATTTTTTCATCAAATTCCTCTCCTGCTTCCCTCCAGCAGTTATATTAGACTTGTACAGGACAAGCCCATGAAGATGGGCACAGACAATTTTTGCAGCAATGCCTGTGGATATAACCCATGCTAGAAAGTTTATGTTTTCCTCAAAACTAATACACTTTCTTTCTTTTTTTTTTTCCCCTGGGATAGCAGGTTGTGGATAGTCAGTTCCTAATGGTATAATTGAGAACAAGTAGTTTCTTTTAATGCTTATTTATTTCACTAATTCACTAATTTAATATTCTTCCTTCCCTGGTAAGTCCTGCACAAATCTCAATAGATCAGGAAATAGTACAGAAAAGAGAGCTCTGCCAGGATCTGTGAAACAAAAAGAAGATGGATGGTAGAAAGAAAGGCATTTTATCTTGGCATAACTCTGTGACAGACAAAAAGGTGGGTTATTAATAGTGGTTTGACAGACATACTATACCAGCACTTCATGACTGCAAGAAGACCAAAGCAAGTGTCTAATTTCCTGCAGACAGCATGTGCCTGAGGGGTGGCAGGTTTTTGTAGCGGGAGAGGCAATGGTCAAGTTTCCTCAGTTTTCTTGGCAGCTCTGGGCAGCTGGGTAGGAGAAGGAAGTTTCTGCAATGGGTGTGGAACTATGAAAATGTTCTGGACTAAGAATTAACCCAATGCTTACTGAAGGATCTAGATATTTGTCTTTTGCTTGGGCTGGGAACTTTACTTGAAGCCAGTAAGCAGGAAAGGATAAGTAAGCAGGACAGCCAGTGGGGATGGATCCAGGTTTGGCAGAAAGGCTGGGAACAGATGGGGATTTATGGTGAGAGTGAAGCAGGGTTGGAGGGTGAGGGATGACAGATCCAGGGGCATGGGGACACAAGCTGATGGGGAAAAGGTTTCCCTTCCACATGGCATCCATGTAAGCTGTAGGCAAGAGCTGGGCTGCTTCCAGCCCAGCAATGATTTTGCTTAGCTTTTGGCAGGAGCTGGAAGGAGCCTTTGCCCTCCACTGAGGAGGGCTGCCAAACACCAGAGGCATCAGCATCTAGCACTTCTTCATATGGCATCTGGGGAAGAAACCTCAATTTCAGTCACTCCAGGGATTCTCACAGGTTCCCTGGGCGTCCCATCTCCCATTTTGCTGTGGATTCATTTGATCTCCACCTACAGTTGAGAAAAAAAAAAAAGGAACAGAATAGGATGCTGCAGGTTTGTTACCTCATTTCAGTGGAAAGAGAGGTTTTGTTTGAATCCACCAAAGGATTTATTTCTACAGTCCAAAGGCAACAAACCTGTTGGAGTAACTCAGTCCTTGGAATTGTCTCTATCTCTCTCCTCCCTAGAAGGAAGTGTGAGCTCACTTAGGCTTCCTCTTGGGAAGATGTCACTCACTAGGAATCTGTGCAACATTTACACATGGGAGAGGCAGTTCCTCACTTTAACTGGCTTGTCTCAATTCACAGCTATTGAACAATGGTCTTATTTGCTTGGCAAAGCCAGTAGTTTATTTTCTGCTTTGTAAATCCTTAGACAAGTATTCCTGAAACCAGGCTGGAGCAGACATACTTCCTGACTACTTGCTGGCCTTGTGGTAGCTGTGCAGCATGTTCCTGACCCTGCCACACATGTCAAAAAAGCCTTCAGCTCACCCTATGCTGCCTACATTAGTGATGATTTGTTCCTTATTATATTAATAAAGTTGGAGAGTGAATGAATGCCCAGAATTTTGAATGCTAACATTTGGGAAAACTTCACTTAAATTAAGGAGGATTTCACAAAAGAGGCATCACAACCTTTTAATTTTGTCTCTGTAAAGCATGTGACAAAATGAGCCACAATTAAAGCTTCAAAGCACTGCTGAAGGCCAACAAATAGCAGTATAGAATGTGTCTTAGTGCATCTTCTTTTTCTTTATAAACTAGGATAATTTGATACTTTCTTTATAAACTCTGGGATAATTTAATGCTGCAACAAAGGAAGCTCTTTTGATTGCTAAATTGATTTTCAACGCATATTCATACTTGTTTTCACTTTTCCATTGACTATGAGAGCTTTGCTGAAGAGAAGTTGGGCTTGATGCAAGCAATATGCTCTAGGTGAGATGCAAAAGCAGATCTATCCTGTGGGGAAAAAAGGATGAAAAATTTAATGGGAAAAGAATAGCAGGCAGTCAGGAAAATGATCTTTCCAAGACAGGTCAAAGGCACATTTAGGAAAAGAAGTTGTATTTAGATGCTCTATGTCATGCCATGCTAAGGAAGTTTAAATGGATCAGCCTCCAGCAGTGCAACATGCTCTGTTGATCAGAAAGGGAATCCAGGTGTAACCATCTTTGTTATGAATATTTAATGCAAGAGGGGCAGCCCCAGGATCTAATCCCACTTAAAAAAAGGGACCTTGAAGTTGAGGGGAGTTACTCTCTCTCCTTAAAATCAGACAGGTACATCTGGGCTGACTACAGTGGGATTGTTACATTAAATATCTTTGGATTGGATACCACAGAGACTCCAAATCCAGTGCTATCTCACTAACACAAGTAATAATCTAACACAGAGAAAGGGTATCTTTCTGCTCAACTGGTGCCACATAATGAAGACTGTGGCCCAGGTGGAAAATGCTCTGAAAAGGTAAAATCTTGTGTTGGCACCTCAAGCAAAATAAGAACAGCTGGACCTATGTGGTTGCCCTCTGCAGGAATCCCTTCCCAAAGGAACAATTATATTACAGGCATTGCATAATGAAGTGAAAACAAGGAACCATTCAGGAGCCTGCTACAGAGAGCAGATTGTTTCTTGCCACCATCTTTCTTTTTACTGACTACTTAATCTGAGAAGTTAATTTAAAAATTAATCCCACCAGTTGGAAGTATCAGGAGGTGTTAATTTCTCACAGAACAGATAAAAATCCTTCATCCATTGAAGTGAGGAGTACCTTTAAAGTCCAAAGCAGTCAATAAAAGATTATTCACAAAATGGAGCTTTGAATGTTCCCTTGATTCA
This sequence comes from Petroica traversi, assembly GCA_025920805.1. Taxonomy (NCBI): domain Eukaryota; kingdom Metazoa; phylum Chordata; class Aves; order Passeriformes; family Petroicidae; genus Petroica; species Petroica traversi. The sequence continues at coordinate 4,832,157 of JAHLSL010000038.1, forward strand.
ACTTCTGGGAAAATTATTGTGTTGTAGGTAACAGAAACAGCACTGTAATCCTCCACTGACACAGGTGGATAGCCTTGGCTGTGCTGCTGAATGCTGGTGGTGGAGGTCTTGTAACCTGTCTCTCCATGTTGTTCTTAAAGAATGTATGCAGTCCCAAAGCATTCCTGAGGGCACTTGGTTGTGCTCTATCAATCCAGCACTGCTTCACCACCAGCCTAGCTGCAGTGGCATCTTCAGGAACGTAAAATAAACACTTGGAGTTGCTCTACTCTTGACTCAGCCAGCCCTTTGTGGAGCATCCACTGATGACACTCTTCATTCTCTACAGCTTAGGATCTGTAAAGTTTCACCCATAGCACTGTCCTGCTAAGGGACTGATGGCTGCCAGGCCACTGAGCTTTGTTTAGGCAAAATACTGTAGAAAGTAGGAGGAGAGGCAAAGAGCTTCTAAGAGTGTGACATTGTGACATGGTGAAATAATTTCAAAGCCAATGCAGTTATTTTAGTATTAATTAAAGCCCAGTTAAGCCCAAGGGATTATTAACATTTAAAAAATATTTCTAAATACTTTTAAAGCTTTCTGTGTAAGCAAATACTAAATGTGCACCACAGAAATAATATGTTCCTGGCCCACTGCATTCTAAGATGTTTCTTTCCAAGAATTTGATTCAGTCTTCCTCTTGTTCTGCACAAACTGTTTCTCTTCTAGTCAGCAACATTGCAGTGTATATTGATTGGATTTTATGACTGCCTTCTTCCTAGAAATAGTCCTGAACAATGTGTAGCATTAGCGAGAAAAACAAATCACTTGCAATGAAGAGGCACACTCCCCTCCTCCTTATTTTCTGCCCTTCTGGACAAGAGCCAGTAGGGAGCTGCTTCCAAAGTCTATTTATGAACATGTGTTTACTTTTGCATACACGCAGTCTTTACTACATGTGAGCTCTGTGTACTGACACGATGAAGTCAGAAACTTTGTGAAAATTGAGAAATTTGCTTTCATAACAGCAGTCTGAGTTGATAATGTTTTTCTATTTTATATTAAAAAAACAGAAGCAGAGTGAGGTTAGCTGGGTTGTACAGCAGAGCACAGACAGCCTGCAACAGTGCCAGCAGCAGTGGAAGTTTCCAAACTTCCTGACCTGCCCCTCAGACGTAGGATTGTTTTTCTTCTTGTGTTGCTCCACTCCAGAAATCTGATCTTGGGTCACAAGGTCTCTTCATATTACAAACATACCTATGTTCCACAAAATGACATAAACTTACTCCCTAAAAAGCTGTGGCTAGCAAATCCCTGTAAAAAACCCTATAAAAACTACACACAATACAATTTTTTTTTCCTGCTTTTAGGAATGTGCATGTGAGGCTTTAAGATTTGAATGCTTGAAGTATTTCAAAGAACAGCCATATGTTAAAACCTGTTGTGTCCATCACTGTTGTACCCTTGTTGACTTTGGACAGCGTCTTATATGCAAATACATATCCGTACTGACTTGATAGAACTTCCCTTTGTGGCAAAATTTAATATTCTTTGAACAAATTGCATTCTGATGGGAGGCTTACCACAAATCAATGGGAAGAATCACTGGCAGCCTAAAATAGCTATGACACCCATAGGGAAGACCTCTGAGTAAAAGTCTACAAGCAAACAAAGTAAATAAACAGAAAGAGTAAAAAGCCAGGCTAGGATTTAGAGGTCAGCCCCAGACGAGGCCATTTACTCCCCCGGCCATGACTTTTATGCCTCTGTGGAGGCAGCTGTGGTAGGCAAATGGACAGAGGGTTCAATTCATAACATGAAAGGCTTGTGCAGCTTTTCAGCAAACAGCACCCAGTTTTGAGTTTTGTGCTGTCATCTTCCTAACCCCATCCCCACTCTTGAAATTCATGCCTAAATTTGCACAGAAAACAAATTGGATCAGGGAAATGCCCCTTTCCGAAGGCTCTCCACAAGCTTCTATAAGGTATTTGTACAAGGTATTTGTATGAGACCCATGGCAAAGTTTGCTAGTGAGTGTAAACACAGTCTGTGCCCGGTGTTACCTGAAGAGCACGAGCTGCACAGCAGCAGTAGCAGCTTTGCTCTGAGCCTGGGGATCCAGTGTGTGGCACAAACCCAGTTTCTCAAGTCTTTAAAGAAGCTTGCTGCCAGTTCAGCTCTGCTGCCATACCTGTTTGACCAGAATACCTCTGAACTAAATCAAGAACTTCTTGATAGTTCCTTCTTTTTTCCCTTCTGAAGGTCTTCTGCTTACATGACCGAGCACGTATCTTGTGTCTCAGACTGAACATCAGTGGGGCAGATCAGTTTTGTTTGCTCTGTATCAAGAAAACTCAAAATTTAGATTCTTCATGGTTGCAGATCCCACATTCTGCCAGATCTAGCTCTGAACTCCTTTGCCTCGTACTTGGCAATAGGGGTCTGGATGACCCAAAGCCTCACCAAGCCTCAGCTGATGGGGCAAGGCCATGGGCAGTGATGATACTGTGGTCGTGCACAGTAGCTCCACTATCCACCAGCTTTCTGCCCCTGGCTGTGAGGAGGAGCAGCCATGTTCACATTTCTCTGTGAAGGGCATGTATTGCCCTCTTCTGTGGGCTGGGGAAAGCTGTGGGCAGCAGCTGCCATGTCCAGGGCTGATGGAGAAGTTGCTCAGGGAGGCCTCTTAGTCTGCTGCCACCAAGGATGAGGGACGGTGGGGTGAAAATCAGGTGATGTATCCACATCACCTCATGAAACACCTTTTGGTAGCCTGGGGTGGTTCCTAAGAGAAACATTCCCAGGTGCAGTATTAACTGCAGCCATTAAAACCTCTGACAAAAGCAAGTGCCGGTGTGGTGGTGGGGCCACCCCCTCTGCCAATGGTGGTGGCAGCCAAACATGCTCCACCCAGCTGAATGGTCTGTGCGAGATGACGAAACAGCCTTTATCAGCACGTGTTGCAAGATCTTAGATAAACAGCTGATAATTCTCTCTGTGAGTGACTAGGGTGAGGTTAAGAAAAGGGAGGAGCTCAGCAGGAAGAATCCAGACCTGGCATGGGGCTCTTTCAGGGTGTATTTCGAAAACCAGAGTCCCCTGTGTTACTCAGTGCTAAGATGTACTCAGTGAGGTTTCTGGCTAAATGAGCAGCTTCACAGTGTCTTATCTTCAGTCTTTAATTTATCTTTACTTCAAACTCACTTCAAAGTGTGGTTAGCAAGCCACCATGCCTGAGCCCTGCTGCAGTTTGCAGCAGCTCCAGGACAGAAATGCTACGGATAGTCTCACCTTTTTTCTTTTTTCTTTTTTTTTTTAATTTATAGCTTGGATTATTACAAAGCATTCAGCTTACATCTGGATTTCAAAATCATTTGGGAACTTGATGAACTCATTGACAGCAGCCCTGCAGAGAAGGACTTGGGGGTTCTGGTCAATGAAGAGCTGGACGGGAACTGGCAATGTCCACCATCAGCCCAGAAAGCCAATGTATCCTGGGCTTCATCAAAAGGAGCTCTGGTGAGAGCCTGCCCACAGTGCTGCATCCATCTCTGGGGTCCTCAGTGCAGGAAAGACATGGACTTGTTGGAGCAAGTCCAGAGGAGGGACACAAATATGCTGGAACACCTGTCCTATGAAGACAGGTTGAGAGAGCTGAGGTTGTTCAGCCTGGAGAAGAGTACATTCTGAGGAGAACTTAGATTTGCCTTCCAGTACCTGAAAGGGACTACAAAAAAGAGGGAGAACAACTTTTTTCATGGGCATTTAGTGATCAGATAAGAGGGAACAGTTTTAAACTAGAAGTGGAGAGATTTATATTATCTTTTAGGAAAAAAATCTGTATTGAGAGGAGTGAGGCACTGGCACAGGTTCCCACAGAAGCTGTGGATGTTCTATCCTTAGAAGTGTACAAGACCAGGCTGGATGGGAATTTGAGCAACCTGGTGTAGTGTGTGGCATCCCTCCCCATGGTGGTGGGGGATTAGAACTAGAGGGTCTTTGAAGTCCCTTCCAACCAGAGCAATTCCATTATTACAATGCAGGTTTTCAGCAGGGAAGGGACAGGGGGAGCTGCTCATGCTGAAAGAGCTGTCCTGGCACCCAAGTGGTCTCTAGAGCAAGAGAGGACATGAGGGCAGGACAAGCAAGGAGACCCCAAGCTGCTGTGATCTTCCCACCCTACACGTGTCCCTCTGTCTCCATGTGATTCCCTGGAAACCTGAGCTACTAGAGTGCTTGAGCATAATGGCTCCTTTGACTTGGAAGCACCAACGTGGCCCAGATTTGAGTGACGTGATAAACCAGAACTGGTTTCTTCTTGTGCTTCCTCTGCTTCATATGATAAAAGTTGACGCTGGCTTCCATGTTGCAAAGTACTTAAACTGTTCTGTGGTCATCTCCATGGGCAGTAGCTCCCATGTTGTCTCCTACAGATCAGTGGCTTTATTTTGGTAGCCTTCTTATAGAAGATAAAGATAGACACTTTTTTTTTTTTTGGAGTGTAAGAACATCAAGCCATTTAAGCAGGAAATGCAGTTCCTGACAGAATTCTTGGTAGTTACATTTTTTTCCACATTATTTACTGATGCCACAAGTTGTAACTGACTCTAGTTACAACCTCTCCAGGAAAATTAAAGTTGTTAGTCAAACCTGACTTACTGAGAAGCCAGGAAATTGTTTTCTTACTTTATGTCACTTAGAAAGGTAATATTGTCATGTGGCAATTTGATTGTCATCTTATCCAGAAAGAAGGTGGCCCTCCTACCTCTTTGTTGTTTAAAATTACTCTGTAGTGGAGAGAGCATCTCCTCACAAAAGGTACCTACTCTGGTTCTCTGTGAAAGAACAGACCAGCTGCTTTGCACTACACCCACACTACAGGGAAAATATAACTCACTCTGGGGATCAGATGCTCCTCAAGGGAAATAATAGGATGTTTCTATCTGGTATTAACAGAAATGAAGCAGTCAGTGTGTACTTCACTACATTTAGAGGCATGATTACGGTAGGGTCCTGATTTAAATTACTTGAGTAATTCACAAATGAATAACTTTGTTTACAACACCTGTTGCATCAGTGTGATGAGCTAAACACCAGTCAGGTGATATCGTGAGTCTGAGTCAGAAGTTGGAGACAGAAGAGCTGCTTAGGTCACCCTGCCCATCCCTGGGCTACTCTGCCGTGCTTCCCTAGAACTTGCTTCTGCAGTATTTTCTTAAATTCCAAGCATTTCATGTAACAGGGTTTCCATCACTAGTTTCTGAATTTTTTCCCATTGTGAGATTTCATTGTTAGGAAATAACTCCTGAAAATGGACCCTTATTCTGCCGCGTCACTTTATCACAGACTAACAAAATACAAGGCTGTAAGAGACTCAGAGATCATCTGGTCCATCTCTATGCCTAGAGGCAAATTCAACTATAATTAAAACATTTCTGTCAAATGCGTGTTCAGCCTGCTCTGAAAGATCTCAGCCTCTTCCAGCAAGCCATACCAGAGCTTGGGTGCTCACATTATTACAAAGTTTTCCTAAGGCCTAAATTTTTCCTGTTTCATTTCATGCTCACTGCATTACCATATCTCTCCCAAGGGGGCACATGTTACAGTTACTACCTTTTCGTTTTTTTGCTTGCAATATTTTTATATAAGACATATTTCTTCCTCTAAGTGAGAGTACGAAATATAGACTAATCCGTTCTTCTGCAGATATCAGACCATATCTGTTATCTCTGAGTCTTCTGTTTTACTTCACGTTCTATCAGCTGTAAGAAATATTTTAATTCTTAAATACTCCATGTTTAGTTGGGAAAAGTACAGTTTGGCTCAATGCTAACAAACTGGGCAATATAGGGTCACAAAGACTTTCTTTAGGGGGTCAAAGGAAAAATTTTGCTTTGCACCACGAATTACAGTTTTCTTATAAATATTGTTGAATTTCCCCTGATAGTTTAGGAGTTTATTATTTATTTTAGACATCATGAGAACTGTGCAATAATGCTTGTGATATGCCCACACTCCTGGAAGGAAAAAAAGCTCAGGTAGCTCCAGAGGAGATCTGGATCTTTTGACTACACTGGTGGTAGTAAACTAAATGGTGACAGTGCCCATCCTATGGCTTTGGTGCTACCTGGTGTGATCCACTCACCTCCTGCTATTAAGCTCCATCAGCACTCAAAACCAGTTGGCCTCCTTGAGAGGCCTGTTAGAAATGCTCTGTGCTCATTCCCAAGCTGGGAGCTGCCAGCTCGATGTGGCAGCACCTGTGCCAAGGGCTGTTTTTCCAGCATCAGGGCACAGGCCAGAGTGTCCCAGTGCCTCCACCTGTGCCTTGACTCTGATTGTCTTGTACAGGAATAGCACTTGTGTCCTATTTCACTAGCTTAAGTGCAAGGTCATCTTCTCCACACATGAGCTTGTTCTCTAAGGTCAGCAGGGTGCCTGCTGAGGCTGGCACAGCTGAAGGAAAGTTTTAGTACATTGTGTCTGCTTTAAAATAATTTTTGCTCATGTAAATTTACATTTCCAAACTTACTAAATAGGAAAGGCAGACAGCTGATTTACCACAGTCACTCAAAAAAATGGACAAAAATATAATTCATTAAATACTAAATTTTTCCATTAATTGTGGGTCTGAATAAAAGTTCCTTAGGGTTGTTTTTAAATGCGAGCAGGAACAGAGATTAGACAACTCAAAAGATCAAATACTTAACTGCAACATTAACTGTACTTTCAAAATGTTGGCAGGGATCCTGGAGAGTCGCGTGGTTGTTGCACCAGGACACAAAGAATGTTTAACAGGACTGTCTCTGATCACTGTTTTTCAGAGGAACTGAATGCACAGGCAGCAGCACTTTTGTAAAATTACCAACTCTGTTGCAACACACTGTTTACTTTTCTGCTAATGAAATGTACTGTTTTCCTGTGGCAGTTCCTATTACGATGTTTCTGAGATTTATTTTTTGGATCATGGAATTTTTTATTGTTTTTAAGAAACAAGGAAAAAGAAAGAATGTGTGCTTGCAGCCCTGAAATCCAGCTGTGTCCTGGGCTGCATCAAAAGCAGCATGGGCAGCAGGGCAAGGGAGGGGATTCTGCCCCTCTACTATGCTCTTGTGAGACCTCACGTGGAGTGCTGCATCCTTCAGGACAGGAAAGATGTGAAACTGTTGGAGCAAGTGCAGAGGAAGTCACAAAGATGATCAGAGGGCTGAAGCAGCTGTCCTCTGCAGACAGGCTGAGGGAACTGAGGTTTTTCAGTTTGGAGAAGAGGAGGCTCTGGGGAGACCTTATGGCACCTTCCAGTACCAAAAGGGGCAACAAGAGAGCAGGAGATGGACTTTTTACAAGGGCTTGTAGGACAAGGGTGAACATCTTTAAACTGAAAGAAGATTGGCTTAGAATAGCTATTAGGAAGACATTTTTTACTGTGAGGGTAGTGAGGCACTGGAACAGGCTGCCCAGGGAACTTTTGGGTGCTCCATCCCTGGAAGTGTTCCAGGCCAGGGTGGAAGGGGCTTTGAGCACATTAAAGGTGTCCCTGTCTATGGCAGGGGGGTTGGAACCAGATGGTCTTTCAGGTTCTTTCCAACCCAAACCCATCTAGGATACCTGTTAAACACAAACAGGCACATGCATCAGGAAAATGTAATTGTATTGAATTCATCATTTACATACAACATTTATCTGTATTTTAATTATTAATTTAGCTTGCAAGAGTATTTCTGATGATTTAATGATTGGTGTAACGTGCCCGTGTCCTTCTGAGAATAGGAAAGATAAACCACTTGTTAAAACAATGGGCCATGTGGAAAGATGTCCAGGAATTCAGATGCTAGAATTCCTATGTAATGCAGAATAAATAATTTAATCCATTTCTTAATTTGATAAATGGAATTCATGATATCTCCCAGTCCACAAGGTTGTTGAGAGACTTGGTAAATTCTGTTTGAATACTGTGGTGCAATCCCAAGTGGAATGTTCCAAGCACAACCTATCATTGTGAGGAGAGAAGGCCTATGTGCCAGACCTCTCTGTCTTCCTCTGATTGTGCCACTTCAAACTTACTTGTCACATCCCCCCCACAAAGTAATATTCTAATTACACATGTACCGAGTGTGTGGTGTAATTACCAGTATAATTAACAGTAATGGAACCCTTAAGAACTGGACCTACAAGGTGAATTTATTTCTGAAGTGCTTGTTTTGCTATTTCTGATTGCTCCCTATTTGTAATGGTTTCATTGTCTTTATTCAAATGGAAGTTCAGAAAAAGGATCATTTCATGCCTTTTCTACTTGCTCAGTAAAATTCCATGGAGTATTCTGGGTGTCATATAACTTGAGAATGATAGAGAGCAGAATGTTTTTTTCTTTTTTCCTGGTGAGCATTTTGGTTTGAAAAATGTTGAGATTTGAATATGAGGGAATATAGGTGTTTTGAGAACACACCCCCAGCAAATCTGGCCATAGCTTTTCTAGGCAAAAAAGGGAAATCCTTCAAATTATTTGTTCATATTGTCTTCATCATCACCATATTTATTGATCCTGTAGAGTTAGTCCTTTTAGAAAGAAAGAATAAGAAGTATTATAAAATGCAGTTCAGAATTCTCTTCAATAACTTTTCCTTTTATTTGTATGTATCCATTCATCTCCAGCAACACTGAAACTTTACCCTACTTATTGGTTATTAATTAATGTCAATGTGTCGTGCAACTGTGACTTCTTTAAAAATGAAATCAGCATTCACTCCTACTTCTGTGAGTTCATCCAGAGGTTGTCACAGTAATTGTCACCTCAGCTGTGGGGCTCTGTCTCTGGAAGTTCAGTCACGCTGCTGTGCTGCCTGTCTGCAGAGCAGTACTCACGGAATAAACTCATGCCTCTGCTATGCAGATCCCGAGCACCAGGCTGCTTCAAAGGAGATGAAGTGTGCTCTTCTCGTCCTACACAACTGCTTTTCCTGTCCTACTGGGTACTAGAGGTCTTCCTGTGCCATGAACACATCTAGGGATGATGCCATATGAAAAGATCTTTGGCATCCCCTTCCTGCAAAACAATAAACAGGGACTGTTGGGGTCTATGCTTCTTCAGAGCTCACAGAATTTGCCAAGTTCCAAGCTCTCTCCAGCTGATGATACAGATCCGACTAGCAGAGGACTAAATCTTTCTGCAAAACCCCTGAAAACTGAGGTGGTGGAAAGAGAGAATTGAGAACATTTCTCCATCCAGATAAAAAGTGAGGGTGACACAAAGGCAATGTGGCTTACAAAGGAATATTAGGAGAGGTATTCATTGAAGATGGATTTCAAGGGCCATGATTGAGGCCTTGATAGATTAATTTCTGTATATGGTTGATTAACTCCATTATTTTTCATCATGTTTTGTTTCTTTCAGATACCACTGATGAAAGATCCTGGTTGGATTCGAAATGTCTGGACACGCAATCTAAATGTAGGAATTTAATTGTTCATTTGCTTTTAAAATCCAGTGCCTTAGGCAGGCCCAGCTTGAAGCCCAGTGGTCTTTGGTAAAGCAGGATGAGGAGTAGTTAATCCTTGCCCACTTCCTGCTACCCAGCACAGCATGTCCAAGTGTCACTCTTTGGACACTGTTACTATATATGTCAACACTTATTATTATTCCTGTGAAAGGCTGGGTGGCTCTGTGAAACTGGTGGCCCTCATATGTGGCCAGTACTAGCAGGATAAGGATGGAAACAGCACAAAAGTTTGGAAATTTGGCACTTGACCTGGGCAATAAACCCAAAGAGAAAAAACTTGTGGCAAATGTGAGATGCAAGACATGTCCCAAGCCAGGGGAAACATGCCCAGATATCCCTGCTGCTTCTCTCCTGGAAGGCAGAGAGCACATTTGTGAGGTGGTGGTCTTGGGACACAGCCATGGATTGACAGAACCACTCAGGAGAAGGAATGAGAGGGGGAGAACAGCACTTCCCACACCAGTTATAGAACTGCCACTGCTGAATGATTGGAGGAGGAGGCAAAAGAGGCAGACCCAGGGAACAACCTGATGCTTGTCTAAGTGACTCTGGACTCTATTTCTCAGTGTGACCTACTCTAACAGTGATGATGGGGCAGAGTATTTAGAGGCTGGCTTGACTGAAATCACAGGTAAGTCCACAGCATTTCTTCCCAGCACCAAGCAGAGCAGTGCAATCACATCTGCTTAGCCACTGTGCACTGTTGGAGCCACTGTGCAGCTCTGCGTAGGCTTCACAGATGTATCAGCCTGGGTGGAGTGTAATGTTAGCATAGCTGCACTGCTATCCCATGTAAATCCCTCTCTGGGGGTTCCAGGCAACCTACACAGTGCAGTGTAGGATATTCTCTATAGTTTCCAGAGGAACCTTCCTGACCTGGGAGCCTGTGGAGACTCACTTGTAGCTTGTTGGTGTGGGAGCTGCTTGGCAGAGCCTGGCAGCCTCTCAGCTGGGTCTGGCAGACGTAGGAAGGAATGCCAGCTTCAACAAATTGAGGATCTAACCTTCATGCTGAGCTTGGTCTTAGCAATGTCACATAAACTGGGCAGCTAGGTAAGCCAAACAGGCAGTCTGAAATGGGGATGGGATTGGTTGCTGTTGGCAGGGATTGATTTTGGACATGCAATTCAGTAGCTGTGTTTTGCAGACAGGAAGGCGCCTAGGAATTCAAAATGCTAGTAAAACAAACAGGGAAGGAACTTGCATTAGCAAAGGACAGCATAAAATGTGAAAATTAAACACATGTGAAGTGATAATACAGATGTGATCTTTTCATTCTAAACTTTGAGAACATTCAGATCTGCATTCAGGCAAGATTCAAAACAGATACAAGAACATCTGTTGGGTAACCAAAACATGACATGTGAACTTGTGCTGTAACTTTGAAAGAATGGGGGATAATGCATACTTGCAGTAAGATTATACTTTAAGAAGGACCAGGTTTTGGGTTATTTGGGCAAAATTTTGATTTTTTGTTTTAATGTATCAGTACTATGATTTTTGTCCCATATTTCACATAAGCCTGTACAGAAATATATGAGGAGGAGGAAGAATTTTTGTCATGTGGGTGTGCTATATTTAAAATCTACTCTACAGATTGTGGAAAACTAACTAACTGCTAATGATAAAAAAATCTCAGCGATCGTGCAGATACATGAGGTGTTTGCACTAAGCTGTGCCAATGTCTGCAGAGAGAAGTTAGCAGTATGAAACAGAAAGTGAGAAAAACGCATCAGGCAGAATGCCACAGGAAGCAGAATTACACAGAACAAATAACATCTGACCTGGATATGGTAGATAAGCAATAAACGTGATCCCAACCCCACGCAAGCAACATGAAAAACATGCAGGGTGAATGAACTGGACTGTCACCTAGGGCTGCAGGGGAGTGACATCTGATATCACTGGGATGACTGCACAGGGAGGCTTTTTTGTTTGCGTCCAAACTGCAGTGTGGGGGTTGGAATGGGGAAAGCGGTGTCTGAAGAATTCACATCAGAAGCAGACATGTACCTTGATGTGACTCTGAACTACCTGTGGGTATGACTTTGTTTTTTATTCTATTAAATAGGATTATTTTCTTTGTTTTCTGACCAGTCCTTTGTCTCTTCTTGTACTATGGCAGAGCTTGATACAAAACACTGCTTACCTGTTCCTAGTCTTGTTTTGGTTTTTTTTTTTTTTTTTTTTAAATCTTCACCTGTTTGAAATGAGCAAACTCTTTGCTTGTGTAATACAGAGTTCACTGGCTTGAAAGGGATTATATTGCTTTGTGTGAACTGAGCATCAGGCCTGATAATTTGAGACTCCAAACTCACTGGGATGGGAATTCTCTTTGTTGCATGATATGACCAACACAATGTTGCTGACGTGTGATGAACAGTAAAACAAGCTGGTGCTGTTTTTGTGGGCAGAAGCTACTGGCTTTGAGAGAGTGCATGGTATGTAGATTTGTCTGAAGTAGATAAACTGTACAGTAAACTGGAATGAGGGTAGCAGGAATGAGGCAAAGTACCTGATGAATTCTCATATTTACATAATGGATATGTAAAGCATACAAGCCACCAGGACAAAGGCTTTCTATTCCAGGACATGCTGGACCTAATGAAATGGATTTCCCTAATGTCACCAAAGAAAATTATTTCCATAGGTTTACACAAAGTGCTTGTTTTAACACAAACTTCTACGGTATTTATGGAACAAGGATGAATTATTTTCACAGTGTGTTAATTCTCAAATGCACCTATTTTCTCAAAATAACTCTGAAACATAATGTTTTTAAACGATTCTTGCATGTATATGCAAGTGCTGGTAAGCTTTTCTCAAACAGTGAACAGAAATACATGGAGACAGAATTGGCCCATTTATGTAAGGGCAGGATCTATAGAGCTAGATGCAGAATGGACAGGATTGATAATACATTGATTTATAGTATCTTAATACTGGACTACCTAAAATAGTTTCAACTTTCTCAATTCAACATTGAATTACAATTCCTTCTGAGGGATCATTGCCTCCTGAGTGCCATTCAAATACATCACACTTTGTGATCAGATTACATAGACATTATAACCCCCCCTTTAAGACAGATGTGTTTAACTTGCAAAAACTGTTGTGCATTTTAGACTTCAAGAATCCTTTATACTAAAATTTTCATTAGGGTAAAATTTTAGTTTTTGCTCAGCTTTCAACACAATGGCAGAAATCAGAGAAAAAAAATATATTCTTTCAAACCATAGACAATAGTTCCTCCACTGGTACCCTTTGTCATAGTAAATCTAAATTTAATTTTCCAAATAATTACTTTTACACTGATGGAGATGAAATGATGTTTAACTATAGTTCTAAAATAACATTCACTACTATGTTCAGGGATTTTAGTGCTACAACACTTCTGGGGAGATGACACTCATTTTGACACTGAGAGTATTTTGAGGGAAGGATTTACTGAATTTACTGAATTTACCTAGGGCAGTTCTGCCACTCATAGAAATTTGAACATGAAACTGGCATAAAGTACCATTTTAATGATTCTGCAAACTCAATCACATCTATTAATGGTATTAGCACTCCAGTTCTAGAAATAATAAAACTTAAGCTAATTTCTCAGATAATACCACATAGATATGCTAGTCCTTACAGAAGATATAAAGAATGACAGTAGCTAAAAACAGAGATAAATGACAATGTTCCTGCTTTAACACAACTGATTTAGTGGTTCCAGTTAGAGTTTTATACAAGTCCTCAGCCTAAACCAAGAAAATGAACTGCTTAGATAAAATAAAGTATGCAGTAAACAAACTTATTTGCTGATTAATTCCCCAGGCTTGATGCAAATAATTAAAGAGAATTTATTGTCTTGTGACTGACTGTGCAGGATTTAATTCTGTGCCTCAGTTTGTTCCTAGGATTTTCACACAATTTTAATTATTAACTTTATCTACAACAATATGTTTTTAAGGACAAAAGAGCTGACAACAATAAGATTAAGTCAGCTTTTACAGCAAGCAAGACTGAAAAGATTATTTTCTTGAGCAAAATATGTTTTAAAACATTGTCATTGTTCCATATAGCTCAAATTTTGCCTGATAAAAATTTATCACAATAATTCAATGGATGATTGTACTTTGAATTCAAAACAAGCACAGTCCTTCGCTCAAACTGTAATCACTAAAATCCTCAATAATGGAATTAAAAGGAAAATACTTCTAAGACTGATTATCCCAAACCAGTATTTCACCTCTCACCCTGAATCACCCGATACAGTCTTCAGGTTAAAGATCAGAGAGATCTGAAATCCTTGCTGCCAGATTAAGGTGTCTTCAAGTTTGACACAGAAGAAGGAATGAGAGGACATGTGGAAAGATCTTAGGCCAGAGCTCCCTTGAGCCTTGCAGTTACAGAAAGCCAAGAAGAGGGAAGGCAGGAGTCCTTCAGGTGGAGGCGCAGGACCCACACCTGCAGCAGAGGCTGAATTGGGAAAAGTACTCTTTTAAATGTTACACAGTTGATAAAAAATATTGCTTTAACCTGGTTATATTCTGTCACTTCAAATATTCAAGAAAAATGAGCATTAGTGAGAGAGGAAAACACAAAGTAGTAAAGGGTTGCATTATCTCGCTTTTTCTTACAGCAAAAAGTTATAAACCTTCTTTTACTTTGGAGGAAGGCATGAAGATGTGAACTTTTGAGCAGTACCTGCAGAAGCCTCCCCCATCAGGTCCCTTGTCAGGGGGACCACAGCCAGAGTCTGCCTCTCCTCCTGACAGGCTGCTCACAATCCTCCATCTGCCTCTTTCTCGAGGGGAGAAAGAGGGTTTTAACCCTTTTCATACCGTTTATATGACAGCCAGAACTCATACAGTACCTGGGAGAGTACAGAATTATCTCAGTTCAAAGCCAAGCAAACCTGCTTCTTGTAACGCCAAGCCAGGGACGGAGTGCCTCTGCATTCACCAGAGCCACACACAGCACAGCCCTGCCTCTACCCTGCTCTGCACAGAAGTGAAGAATTTTTCTGTCACAGAGAGAAGCACCAAATATTGCTACTTGCATTATAAAATACATTTTAGATACTTCACTCTCTCTGTGGAGTTGTAGAATGAACTTCAAGCTGAGCTATATTAACACTTAATTCTTAGCCCACCAGTAGAAAAAGCTTTATGCGCAATACCTATTAATTGTCTTATTATCATAAGTTGCAGTTGTTACATCTTTGTTACTTCCAGTTTGCCTGGTAAGTTGAAAACAACACAGTGAACTAAGCAAGGTGTTCAGTTTTACAACCCCAAAGCACTAATATTTAGACCCTATTAGCTAGGAGAATTTGTTATTGGTAGGCAGTCTGATTTAGAAATTGAAGACATGAGGCTGAGAGAAAAGTAACAAACTTCTCAACAGAAAGAATCCGCTTCCAAATATTTTTTTATTTTTCGAATTAAGATTGCCATTTTAGTTTTCAAGCATTGCAGGTACTGTGAAAGTAAAAAGATTATACCCTGGGAAACAGACCAGCTTTGTTTGAAGTTCTCAAAGCATGTTTTGTACTATTTTGTTCTGAACAAATACTTTGAAAACAGTGTTCTGGGCAGAAGCTTTGCTGGTCATGCAGCGATGTATTGGACTGTATTGATGAAAAGCTAGATTTTGGGTTGGAAAGCATTTCTGTCCACGACAGGATGGAGGAGCTGTGTATGAGTTCTCATTTCCTGTATATGTGTGCACTTAGACACCCATATGTACTTTGCCTGAGCAGAATACAGGTCTGTGTTTGAACAAGCATATGCAGGAATTGTGGTCTTGGCTGAAGAAAGAACACGCTGATGATTTCACTGTTATATCCTTAATCTCAAACATTGCAATTGCTTTGCCTTATTGGGGCTCAAGCTTTTCTAAGCCTTTTAAGATTTTATTTAGAGAGCTCAACTGTGGCTACTTCCAGATTTGGAGCTAAATTGCTTTCTGATGAGATTGGACTGGTACAAGTGTACCTCCAGCAGGGTTGATATATTTAGCATCTCTTGTTCCTAATTTAAATACTTCTACACTCTTCTGCTTTGATGGTGTTAGGAGTCAATACAAGCCTCTCAGTAGCAAAGTATTTTGTAGCAATGACTTTTGATTGGGCAAAGAGCTGTTAGGATATAAAGGAAGCACTGAGGTTCTTGTGGGTTTGCATGCTTGGATGTGGATCTAGAAGACAAAGAAAGGCTCTTCTGAGAACCTTCATCATCAAGACTTGTTATATCCTGAGAAGCAAAAAAGGACCTGTCTAGTGGTTCATTTGCTAGAAATCCCCTTTCCCCCTTTATTTTTTTTTTCAGTGAGGAGGAGGAAAGGGCATAGATGTCACAAAACCAAGTCCAAAAGTACTTGGTTCAAAATCAAATTTGGTTATGCAATGCACACGCTGATGGCATGAGAGGCGTTATCATTACCGATGAGCATTTTGGTACATGATCAATGCTCCCTGCCTGCCTCTAATTCCAGCTGCAATGGTTTCTGGAAAATTGCAATCCCACATTTGATCACTGATCCTCTCAGTTTTGCCTTTCACTGGTCACTACCCTGTCTCATTGTTATACTGCATCTGATGACATCACAGTCCTTGGGGATGATGTTATCATGTCACATCTTCACACAGAGGTCCAAGAAGAAAGACAAGAAATGATGTCAGAATTGTGTTGGCTGGCATGTGCAACTGTCAGCAAATGATTACAATGCTCACAAACTGTGATGATACACACAGCAAAATCCCAAAGCTAAAGCTGTCAAACTGCAAGGAGCTCAGGGAGACATATACAAAGCAAAAGCAGCAGCACAGTCAAAACTGGCAGCAAGTTAAAGTCGGAGGGTGAGGGGAGGAAATGTTTTAGAAATCTCTGCGACTAAGTAACATTTACATGTACTTTTAAAAAATGTTCTCAAATCAATGAAGCACTTAGAGGCACTTAGAGCACTTAAATGCCAGTATTTACATGCTACAGCCTGCACTACTATGGCTTCAAATTAAAAATGAAATGAAGTACTAAATAATTGGACTTGAAGAAAAAAGGAAGAGAAAAAGAAAGGGGAAAAAGAAGTGAGCCAGACAATTCAGTTATCAGAGGCAGCTGTAGGTACTATATGAAAATATGTACTTAGGTTAGGAGAAAAATGCCTTTGTTTGGATGGTGGGATGTTTAATCAGGTAATTACAGAATCAGTCAAACTACTTTTTGATGTTTACACTGGAATAAAACTAGATCAACTCTTAATTTACACTACCTGAGCTACTCTGAGTTTATTAGTTATATAAAGAATGTCAGCATGACTCCAGGGCCATCTTTGCCTATGAGTTAATTATAAATTAAAAGCTAAAAGCTCATCTTTTCTATTTACTGAATAATTTTTACCTGCACATTGGGCATGCATTAACAATGGCAGTCATTAATAACCCAGGTCCAGTGTGCCTGAACATCAACCCTAGCTTTAGTGGGGAAAAAGCCAGACATTACTGCTAATGCAAAATTGTTTGAATGGTAATTTTGCTCACTGGCAACATCTTTGCTAAGAAGATCTAGTTTCCTAAGCCAGAATTGAAGGCTTTTTTCCCCCTTGCATGGACTTATGTAATTTTTTCTAGGAATCTATTCTCAGATTTTATTAAACTCTTCTATGCTTGTCAACTCTTTTAAACCCCAGTTTTATTAATTTACAAAAGGCTACACAGCTCAACTTTCTTCTTAAAAGTAATTTTATAGTAACTATGAGCCCAGATCATAGGCTAGAACTCCATTGTGCCAGAACTTTACAAACACAGAGTGAATATGTAACATATAAGGTCTTTGAAACAATAATCAAGAGTCTGATAATAATGAATTAATGAAAATTGACCAACAAAGGACTGGAAAGAAAACTCCCACGAGCAGGCCCTTCAAAATTTTGTGGATAGTTTTAGATCAAACCTTGGTAAACAAACCTCTGGTGACTAACATAATGCCTCTAAAAAGAAACGTGTCAAAGAGGAAACCTTTCAGGAAGAAAACAATAATACTTCAGAACTTCATCATTACTGAGTGTGTTTTGGAAATGACACTCTTGGGGACTTTTCTCTTGCTAGGGCTCTACTCCCTCTGCCAGCTAATCTGTGGGTAACTCCAGATTATTTTTTAGGAACCATCCCTGACCGTACTATCCTTCAAACTCTGCATTGGGTTGAGTCAAATACACAGCCATGACCATGCTAAAGGTTGGACAATATCAAAGTACTGGTTATGTACTAGTGCTTGGTCCTCTAGATAGAACTAACTGAGAGCAGTTATGAGCTGAAGTGCAGCACAAGTAAGGATTTCAGAATGAGCTGGCAGAGGTTGTCCCAGGGAAGCAATCTGAGGAACACCACTCTGCACACTGGTCACACCACGAATAAGAACAGAGTGAAAAAGCACAGAAGGGTGGTGCCCTGTTTGTAAGGGAGGCTCACTGTTGCTCTGCAAGCATTTGGCACTTCCCACAGCACCTTGTGTGTGTCATGGCTGTATTTACTCGGCTCTGTAGGAAGAGAAAACATGACCTTGCACATGGAATAATTTAAAATTTACAATGTTATTCTGTGGGCTATTTTACATCAAGCACCAGATGGTTGGACATGAGAAGTAGCTAAACACAATGTAGTACTTCCAAAAAGGAGAACCTAACTTCTGGATTTCTGAAAGAACCATGAAAGAGTGTATGTTGTTGAGACTGTGGAAAGACAGCATTTTTGATTCAGTATGTTACAATCATGCTTTGACTTTAGCATAGTAGTAGAAGACCATAGGGGACCAATGTTAGAGAAGTCCTCCCACCTAACATGGATGGTGATGGCTGGAGATTACCCCACTTTCAGAGAGAACACAATATGGGATTGTATTCCACAAATGTGGTGGGCAGAGCACTGTTAGGATTCACAGTCAACAAAGATAAAGCTTCTTGTATTAACAGGCATGGTATTATTTAACAGCATTTTTCATTGCCTACTAACTGCCCACTGGCAAGAGATTAGATATGAAATGCCTGGGAAATGAAATGACAGTTGTGTATTATTTTCTCTTTGGGACTAAGTATACACCCTTGCTTGCCATGCCCGGGCAGAAACTGTCTTCACTGACCTTTCTGTTCTAAAACTGAAGTGTACTCATTAGTGTAGCTGTGTAACCAGGAATGGAGGAGAGAACAATAGGCAGGGATTGGAGTCTGCGAGTTTGCACCCAGTGGCTCTGTCTTAGCTGTATGCTGAACGAAGACTGGCCAGCATGAGGAGAGAGCTGAGACCTAAAGGAGGAAGATGTGTCTTGGGAAAACAGTTTGAAGGATACAATCGGGTGGTTACCTAGAGAAGATTCCACTAGAATCACAGTGTAACCAGAAAGTCAACAGAAATGGAAGGCTTAATTCCTTGATAACCTACTCTTCCAAGCTTCAACTGCTTGTACATTTTGGGGACTACAACACGGAGATGCAGGAAATCCAACTCTCAAAAACTTGTTTTCAGGCCTAAACCTAGCAGAGTGCTTCAATAGTGACATTTGATTATTTTTTTCTTTTTTTAAATTTTGGTGCATATTCTTTGTCATCTTTATTTCCCCCCCGTATTACTGTTTCCCGTCCATTTGTTTTGCACATAGCACCACCCTCTCCCGAGTTCTGTAAAAAAGACTTCAAAAAGGCCTGGAAGATTCCCTCATCGGTTTGTTTTTAACACGGACATCCACTTCCATTTTTAGCTGTGTAAGGGGTTCAGAGCGAAGTGAGGTTTCAATACGGTTCACACGCAAGGAAACCACTACCAGGTGGAAAAGCTTTATTTCATCTCATTTATTTAAAGCGATAAAGCGTCTGAAAGACGTGTTCCCGGCGGCGACGAATGCCAGGCTCTGGCAGCCCAAGCGACGCCTATCACAGACCTGCCTTTGGTCAGCCTGAGCGATTCCCTTTCCCCCTCTCCGCTTTTCCCATCCAGGGCCCCGGCTCGCCCTGTGCCGCGGGATCACCCCACACACCGCGCC